>APFE030505808.1:71554-202879 GCA_000404065.3 Pinus taeda
CAATGCCCATGAGATGTGGACATCAGTGTCCAATCTCTACCATAGTACCAATGAGAATCGGAAAATGGTCTTGAAGGAGACGCTGAAGAACATTAAGATGGGTAATGATAGTGCAGCTGGATATCTCACAAAGATTACTAATGTGAGAGATAAGTTGGCAGCAATTGGAGAGGCCATTCCACCCACTGAATTGGTGCGGATTGCAGTGAATGGCCTCCCCCGTTCATGGATGAACTTTGCTGATGGGGTTTGTGCACGTGAGACCGTTCCCACATGGGAGAGGTTTTTGGATGATTGCATTCAGACAAAGATCAGGAAAGGTCAGCTTGGGGCAGCCAATCCAGTTGAGCAGGAGGATGTAGCACTGTCAGCAGGAGGCAAAAAAGGCAAAGGGAAGAAGTAGGCTTCCACAAGCAATGGTGGGGGCAAAGGCAAAGGTAAAGGTAAACAGGGTAACACACAGAAGGACTATTCCAAGGTGAAATGTTGGAATTGTCAAAAGATGGGACACTATGCAGTTGTGTGTCCAGAGAAGAAGAAGAAGAAGGGCCAAAGTTTGGCAGCTTCAGCAGAGATTGAGGACTTTGCAGGTCGTTTTGACCAGGAGTTTGCGTTCACTATGTGTGAGTCCTCTAGCGCAGGATCACCTGCCATACAGATTCAGAGGGAGCATGCTTTTCCCTCGATTAGCGGAGCATCTTAAGGTATCTGGTATGTAGACAGTGGGGCTTCACGTCATATGGCAGGAGTCCGTGAGTACTTCTCAGAGCTTTCAGAGAGTGGCACTGATGTAGAGGTTGTACTCGATGATGACAGAGTTGTTAGAGCAGTCGGGGTGGGGACACTGACATTTCAGAGGAAGTCCAAACCTCCCTTGAAAGTGACAGATGTTCTTTATGTGCCAGGGATGAGGAAGAACCTCATATCTGTCTCAGCTTTGGAGGACAGAGGATATGAGGTACTGTTCAGGGGAGGACAGGTGTTGATGTATCCCAGGGGCGCTCCAGCTGAGTCAGCTAGAGTGATAGGTGTACGCCATGCAAAGGTGTACAGGTTTGCATTCCAGCCCTTTTGGCATTGAGTAGTAGTACCGACAGCAGAGCTAGCAGTTCTGAGCAGTGTGAGATTTGGCACCGCAGGATGGGACATATGTATCATGGAGCCTTGAGGACCTTGCGGGAGATCACTACAGGTATGCCAGATTTCAGTACTGATCACTTTGATACTTGTAGAGGATGTGCTATGGGCAAGTTTGCCAAATCCCCTTTTCCCAGCAGTGACAGCAGAGCGACTGGGATACTTGATTTGATACATTATGATGTGAGCGGTCGGATGTCTCATGTTTCCTTGAGTGGATATGAGTATTATGTTTTATTCATTGATGATCACTCCAGGAGGACCTGGATTTATTTCTTGAAGACCAAGAGTGAAGTCTTCAAGCGGTTTCAGGAGTTTAGAGCGCTTGTGGAGACACAGACAGGTCAGAAGATCAAGTCCCTGAGGTCGGACAATGGAGGAGAGTACACCCTTGGAGAGTTTGTTGACTATTGTGCAGAGGCAGGCATTAGGAGGGAGTTCACTGTTCCTTACAAACCCCAACAGAACGGGGTTGCGGAGAGGAAGAACAGATCCATCATAGGGGCTGCCAAAGCCATGTTACATGATCAGGGGTTGCCATTGTTTTTGTGGGCAGAGGCCTGCAACACAGCTGTTTACTTTCAGAACAGGAGTCCGCATCGTGCCTTGGGGCACATGACTCCGGAGGAGGCTTTCTCTGGAAAGAAGCCTGATATTGGTCATCTTCATATCTTTGGATGCATTACATACTCCTATATACCCAAGGAGAAGAGGACCAAACTAGAGCCCACCGCAGAGAAGCGTATCTTTGTGGGCTACAGTGAGACCTCAAAGGCCTTTCAGATTTACATTCCTGCACAGAGGAGAGTTGTTGTCAGACGGGATGTGAAGTTCGAGGAGGACATGGCCTTTAGGAGATCACGGGAGTTGGAGTATTTGAATCAGCCAGACCCTCAGCAGCAGTTGAGTCAGTCGCAGGGATCCAGTGGGCAGGGATCAGGAGGATCAAGAGGTACATCTATGAGGATGTCAGGTCCGTCAGTGAGCAGTGGCTCACCGAGCCAGAGGGGTGGTGCTCCGAGAAGTTCACAGAGCAGTTCACTAGGGAGTCCACTGGTGGACAGTTCACATGGTACCTCAACTTCTATAGGTTTAGGTGCAGGCAGGAGGACAGTAGACAGGCAGTCAGGAGTTCAGGCTACTGATGTTGATGAGGAGGAGGAGTTTCATTCTCCTATGGGAGAAGCATGCTCAGGGAAGAGGAAGCCCAAGTGGCTTTAGGACACCTTGAGAGATGCCACATCTGTTGCTGAGCCGAAGAGGCCGGTCAGAGAGAGTAGACCACCTGAGAGGTTTTGTAGCTATATGGCAATGGCTACCAGCGTCCTTGACTCTGAGCCTTCTAGCTATGAGGAGGCACCTAGCCAGCAGGTCTGGAGAGAGGCCATGCAGGAGGAGTATTCTTCTATCATGAAGAATGATGTTTGGGAGGTGGTGCCGAGGCCTGAGGGCAAGTCCGTGGTTACTTCCAGATGGCTTTACAAGGTAAAGCATGCTGCAGATGACAGCATTGAGAAATTCAAAGCGAGGTTTGTGGCTAGAGGGTTCTCCCAGGTAAAGGGAGTTGATTATGAGGAGACCTTCGCTCCCGTGGCTCGATATACTTCGATTCGCTCCATTATATCGATAGTAGCAGAGATGGGTTGGAAGATCCACCAATGGATGTGAAGACCGCATTTCTCAATGGCTTCATACAGGAGGAGGTGTACATTGAGCAGCCACAGGGCTTTGAGGTGCATGGGAAGGAGTCCCATGTGTGCAGACTGAAGAAGGCCCTTTATGGCCTGAAGCAAGCTCCCAGAGCTTGGTACTCCAGGATAGATACTTATTTGCAGGGGATGGGTTTCACAAAGAGTGAGGCAGATCCGAACCTTTACTTTATTGTGATAGGTGAGGAGCCTCTTATTCTGGTGTTGTATGTGGATGACTTGGTCATTACAGGTGCAGAGAGACTCATAGAGCACTGCAAGAGAGATCTTGCGACGGAGTTTGAGATGAAGGACATTGGCTTGATGCATTACTTTTTGGGTTTGGAGGTGTGGCAGGAGGAGGGGCATTTCTTCCTGGGGCAGGGGAAGTATATTGTGGACATCCTTAGCAGATTCCACATGGAGGATTGTAGACCCATGTCGACACCGATGATTACCAACTGGAAGAAGCTTCATGCTTCGGATTCCGAGTTGGTGGATCCCACATTGTACAGGCAGCCGATTGGTTCCTTGATGTATTTGGTCAACACTTGACCAGATATCTGTTTTGCAGTCAACACGATGATTCAGTTTATGTGTGAGCCTAGGAAGGTTGACTGGGTGGCTGCAAAACACATTTTGCGGTACTTGCAGGGGACAGTGGATTATGGTCTGGACTACAGGCCGAGAGATGGAGTGAGATTGGTAGGATACACTGATTCTAATTGGGCAAGTTGTGCTTCTGATAGGAAGAGCACTTCAAGGTGCTGTTTTGGGTTGGGTTCAGCAGTAGTGTCATGGTTCAGCCAGAAGCAGCAGTCAGTAGCACTGAGTTTAGCAGAAGCAGAGTATATGGCAGCCAGTTTAGCTAGTTGTGAGGCCATCTGGCTTCGCAAGATGTTGTTTGGCTTATTTGGTCAGCCGTTGAGACCTTCAGTGATTTACTTTGATAATCAGAGTTGCATTAAACTCACGGAGAATCCAGTATTTCATGGCAGGTCAAAGCATATCGGGGTCAGATATCATTTCATCAGAAACTATGTTCAGAAGGGAGCTGTGAAGCTTGAGTATATTTCCACTGATGAGCAGGTAGCAGACATTCTTACCAAAGCCTTACCACGGGGCAAGCATGTTTACTTCAGAGACAAGATGGGTGTGGTGAGGAACACCTTCCTCGGTAAGAGGGAGTGTTGAAATTTGGTACCGGAGGACAGGTGGTTCCCTTAGGCTTTGATCTTTGGCCTAGGGAAAAGTGTCCAAAAGATTTTAATTTTTCTCCTAAAGTGACTTTATAATTTTTATAAAGTTAAAATCTAATTTAAAAGTGACTTTAAGTGATAAAGTTACTAAGTCTAATTTTAAAGTGACTTTTATAAAGTCAATGAAAAATTAGAAAGGAAAAGTGACTTTGGAAATAAATGACTAAGTGGGTCTTTATTAAAGTGGGGTGAATTAAAAAATAGAAAGTGAGATTTAAATGTGCATTTAATCTCAGCCATTGATCTAAATCTATTTCAGCCATTGGATTTAGGGATCACCCAAAAGTCACTTGGATCACCCAAAAGTCATTTGGAGTTATATTAAGGGAGGAAAAGGAGGAAAAGATCACATCCGATTCAATTCTCTCATGAGCAGATTGAGAGAAGGAGAGCAAGAGAGCAAGGGAGATTTTTGGAAAGTGAGCTGCAGAGTATCAACAGCGAAGTTTCAGCAGCGGAGTAACAACAGCGAAGATTCAGCAGGGCAGTTTTTCAGCAAGGCTGAGTTTCAGCTAGGCTGAAATAAGTTGTAAAAGTTTGCTTGCTGATTTTTGCTGAATATTTTCTTGCTGTAAAAAGGCTTTTTTCAGAAATAAAGAAGAGCTCTCAAACTGGTTTTCTCCAGGAGTTGTAGGGGGTTTTTCCAGGGTCACGTTGACCAAAAATATCAATGTTTTAATGTGTTTTAATGGTTGTTTATTACTGCTGATTTTTATTTCTGCAATTTCCAGCATTCTGTAAAATTTCCAGAATTTGTGTTTTCAACAAATTTATTTTTTTCAACTTGTTGAATGTATGGTTATGGGAAAGGGCATTTAACTACATGGGAGAAATAAGGAGAAACTGAAAACCGGGGTGGGAAAACAGAAATTTTAACAGGGACAATACTTGATTTCTTTTAAGTTGGTTCCTTGTGCTTGAGCTCGTATAAGACTTGTATTTCTTTTTCCATAGGACAGACTTCAAATAGTATTCAAATGAATTCCTTTGCTTTATCAAATCCTCCTTTCGTTACCTTCAACAATAGACTTGATATCAATTTCATATATTTATGGCTAGTGTTATTTGGTTAGGGCTTCTATAATAGTCTTTTCAGAGTATGTTGAAGATGCTTTTAGACATCGGTCCTCTAATGACACAAAACATAGTTTCTTCACCGGAATTTTGTCTCTTGTTTCCACCGAAGAACTTCTCTAAGAATCCGCACTTGCATCTTAGAAATATATGTCGAAATTCTCTCTACAATTTATAGCGAAATTACTCTTTTATTACATTGTGTCTTCTCCGAAATTCTACACACTAATTCTCTAAAAAGATCTGACTTCTTAATTAGTGTGGGTTTCTTCCTTGTGCTTGGATCTTTTGAAAAGTGCTTCCCAACCTTTCAAGATGCCTTTGAATCCTAGTTTTATTAGCCCAAAAAAAGTCCTTCCGACTCTTTAATACAAATGCAAACAAAACCTTTCACTGAGAATACTTCAGAGATGTATAACTGATCTTCAAACTGCCTTTGATCATGACCTTACCTCTGAAACCATGTTGAGAAATTCAAAGTGTGGCAGTTAATCAATTTCTCTTCTTATGACATTATCGTGTGATGTTTCATTATTATTATTCTTTCATTCGAATTATCTTTTCTTTATCATCAAGACTAATGCCAAACAACAAATAGTAGAGGACATGAGATGTAGGCAAGCAGCCAGGGCAAAACCCCACTCTAGGGGAAAACCTGGTCAAAATTCTACCTTCAGTAGATTAAAAAACAAGATGAGACAACCAAGACCTTCACAACCTATACTAGAGATTCCCTCCATCAAGTCAACCTTGTGATTAGTATTGCATTCTTCAATGTGTTCTTCTTCCCTCGATCTTGTGATGATTGCCCCAAACTCAAATCTCGGTCTTGCAATAATCTAAGTTTCATCACTGTAACACACCAAGTCTTCATTGTAATATTCGGACTTCATCACTGAGGTAGCACCGAACTTCTTCACTGCAATAGCATCGAGCTTCTACATTGTGATATTACTTGCTTCAGAACTCATCACTCTTAATTTGATTGAACTTCTTTTCACTGTGGTATACCAAAATGACCTCCTTCTGAGATTTACATCGAACCCATACTTGAGATTCCACATTGGTCTCTAAGATCTTGCGAGTTCATTCCTCTAAAATCCGAGCTCCTATCTTATGCTTGATGAGAAGTCCTTAGGCTTGTATATATAGTTGTTTGTCCATCATAAATGAGCCAACATGAGGTATTTAATAGAAGTGTCTCTATATTAGGCCGACATGAGTTCATTGAGGGGAGTCGACTTGATGATGAGGCCGATAGCAAGGAGACTTTGATAGAGGAGTCTTTGACCAAACAAATTTTGACTTTTGACTCAAGTAAACAAGCCTAAAGCCTACAATGGAGGCTTGACCTATAACAACTGACCCAAGCATGAAACCCATGCTTTAACAAGTCAATTAAAATAATAATAAAATTTCTTGTTGCTTTCTTTTGACAAATATATTTCATTTTGACTCAAGTACAATTATGAACACTAAACCTAGTTACATTCTTCAACATCAAGAACTCAAGTTCTAAATTTGAACTGGGTCTCCTTGCATGTTCTAATTGGGCCTATAAAGAGGAGGACGAAGGCATAAGGAATTCACAAATGCCAAACCCTAAACCCTTGACAAATAGATCCTCCAAGCACAAGACACAGTCTCTCTTCCTTTTGTCCTTCAACCAATGCCGCCTTCTACTTTGCACCTTGATCTCTTCCTTCGCACTTCTTCCGGCAACTGATAGCTCCTTTTCTGACAACTGCAGAAACCCTAGGTCTCCTTAGAGACCAATTCTTTGGAGTCTTCCTTTCCTTCTCTACTTCACTTGACAATCTTCCCTTTCCTTGACACTTAGGCTAGAGAATGAGACCTTCCTTGAGAGATATTTCCGAGTTGAGAGGTTAATCCTCTTTACCCTGCTGCGGCTCTAATTTCTTCGCACGTGCGGTTGATATAGACTTGTACTTGGCCCTTTTCTTGCTTCTTTTCTTCGTTTTAGGTGAGATTTACTTCGCTTGAGATGGAAACCTATTTGGAGCCTCTTTCTCACCCAAAACATCTCTTCTTATGTTGTTGCACTTAGGGTTCTATTATGATAGCAGAATGACCCTTCTTCCTTCACACGTGTGGCAGAGATTAGCCCCAAAACGACCCTCCCAAACTCAGTTTCTCTTCCTTCTTCTTCGCTGCCCTAGAATCACCTCAATGCTCCTTTTTTGCATATCTTTCTCGTCCTTCCTTCTTCGTTGATTTTAGAGATGAGTAGATGATCCTTTTGTGAGGTCGAATTGCCCTATATATAGGAGTTTGTCTCTCCTATTGGGCCGACTTGAGCTAGTGAGGCCAACTTGACTTTAAGGGCACCAAAATTCATTCTTTGAGCCAACTTGAAGAGAAGACTTGTCTTTGCTTTGGAGGATCTCTTTTGACATATTTCTTTGACTCTAATACATAGATTTACATAGTGTAACATGCCCACACAGGTCTTCAACAATTACATTGACTCTTTGATTTTCTTAGAAGCACTTAAACATGTGCTTGACCAATGCAATGAGAAAGAAACTCATTTTTACAAATTACAAAAATAATAATTCTTTTCTTTTACAAGTACAAAGATCAAAATTAAATTTATGAAGACCGAACCTAGTTACACTTTCTTCAACACTTGTGAGGACACTCTCTAGCATAATGGCCAAACCTGTTGCAATTATAGCACCTTCATTTTCTTCCTTCTTTGAATCCTTGCTTAAATCCTTGACATTTGTTTTCTTGGACCAGCATTATTTTCCTCTTAGCATGAGCGGAGAAAGCAGTAGGTTCATTTCCATTTGAAGGCTTGTTTCTCTCTATCATCCTCGTCTCTTCTTGAGTGCATCTAGCCAATAATTCATTGAAACTAGGAATCATGTCATTGTTGAGAATGGTGGTGTTAAACACATCTCATGCTCTTGTAAGACCTCCGAGAGCAATGAGAGTGAGCTCCCTGTTAGCAACAACTTCTCCAATAGATAGAAGGTCATTCTTGATTATGTAATCCTCATGAAGTAGGATTTGATATACTCCCCTTTATCCATCTTGATGTCCTTCAACTTGTTCTTGAGGAAGAGGATTTGATTTGCATTGTTCACTTTGAACATCCCAACTAGCTTATCATACATCTCCTTAGATGTTCCTAAATCAGAAATATAAGCAACCAAATGATTTTGAATGGAGTCTATAATAATTTTTTAACTTTGACTTCACCTTTCTTGTATTTTGTCTTGGCAGCAGCAAGTGCATTTGAAGGAGACTCCACCACTCTTCCCTTCACATAGTCCATGGCATCATGCTCTTCCAAAGTCAAGTCTAAAGTCATCTTCCATGCATAATAGTCGGATTTGTCCTTAGCTTATCCTCAAATTTGAAGTAAGATAGTAGTAGTCATTGAAGCTAGACCACTATTCTTGTCTAACAGCTCTATCTTAGTGATTGTTTTTCTCTCTCTTGCTTGGACTTTGTCTTCACCTGGGCTCTGATACCATGTTAAGTTTAGTTAACAATGGTATGCTTTATGTTTAGCGCAATTACTTCAATGTTCCTTTAGCAGCCCAATGACAATTTCCAATTTAGATTTCCAATAGCAATCACATGAACCATTAATCACATTGACAGTAAAAGTAGATAGAACATGAAACAATATACAAAAGAGAAGCCAAGGCAAGAGAACACCAGATTTGGCGGATGCCAGGGACAAACCCCAAGATGGGGAAAACCCTTTGATCAAATCTTCTTATTATTATATGAAATGTTCAACACACACACAGAGTACAAATACAAAAGTCAAAGTCAAAATTGACTTGCCAAATCACTATTAAAACAACCTTGTCAAGTCTGCAATTTTCTGCAGCAATCAACAGCCCTAACCAAAAAGTCAACGCTGGTCAAAGCAACAATAGAATGTTCTCAAAACAGCTTGGTCTTCCCCAGTCAAACTTGGCCTGAATAGGAGGTCAAAGACAGCCCAAAATAGTGACACAGTCAACAGTCAAACTTGGTCAAACTGCTGTCCTGAAATCTGTGGTCAACCTACAATTTTGTTCTGCAGTCAAAGTGCTCACAATACCTCGGCTTTTGTGCCAAAAATGCAGCCTGCCCAGACAGATAATCTCCCAAAAAATCAAAGTCAAACTCTCCTTGGAAGGTCAAAGTCAACATTGGTCAAACTGCAGTCAACTCTGTAATTTGGGTCCTGTAATTTAGCTTTGAAATTCGTCCTCCTTGTGCCACATGTGTGAGAGAGATAGAATGCCCAATGTTGTACGAACCAATGAGAGAAGAAGATAGAATATGTGAGTGATGATGATACCAAATGAGGTGAAAGGTCACTTGTATTTATACAAGTCATTGAGGGTGAAATGACACATCCATTGGACTTTCTGAGCCTATTTGATGATGTGGCCGACCTTGACAATTAGCACATGTGTGGGCATAAATTCAAAATCGCACTTCTGCTTGTCCAAATGAAATGATCTTTATATCAATTTTGGTCCTCTCGAAAAGAGAAATTTAATGCAATCATCATCTCCATCAAATGAGCTGTCCCAAGGTGGAATTTGGCCCTATTTGCCAATTTTAACACCATCCCTAACAAATATCTCTAGGAAACTCGTTCTTCAAGTGAAACATAGGACAACTTAATTAGATTTTGTCAATTTTATTGTGCCAAAGAAAGATTCAAAGCAAAAGGGTGAAGTGAAGAGATGAGTTCGAGAGACAGGGTGTGGATTAATAATAAAGTTATCACTTGCCACAAGATGTGTGCTATGTATGTATAAGTGGATCAGACCCAAAGTCAATGTGGTGAAGTTCAATGTGAGATAGAAGATTAGTGGCTCAAAAACTATATGGCTTTGCCAAAACAAATTTATTTGAATTGACCAATGTGCTTAGCTTCAAGGGTTGGTATACTGCCAAGACTGACCAAGCAAATGAATGCTCACCAAAACAAGCTTGACATGTACTCTGTGCTCAATGTGGGTATAAAGGAGAACATCGATACATTTCAAAGAGTACAAATTTACAAGATGATCGTGTTAAAACTTAAGACATTTAGTAGACTTTGCATTGGAGAATTTCCTCTTTTCGGAACCATGGATTAATGGTTATCTAATAAGGCTGCCTATCTTCGGCTTGTTCACAAGGCAGTATCCTTTATCTAAGAAGGCTGCCTACCTTTGTCTTGTTTTCAAGGCAGTATCCTTCCTATGATTGGTAAACCATAAGATGTAGGGTGACTTTCGATCCTGTCAAGCAAACTTTTTGTAATGCACATGTCCATTGTTTTATGGATAACATAGCAACAATTGGTTTGTAGAGGAAAAATAGAAGAAAAGAAGAAACAGCATGAACAAGCATCAAACATTATGATCCTTTTTTCCTAACCCAACAAAAGGTGATCAGGTGGGTAACCACTATAGAAGATTTATGCAAAACAAAAAATTTCAATGTTTTAATTTTCAAATCAGATTATTCATCAATGGGGTTTCCAAACATTGAAAAGTTTAATATATAGCAAAGATTTACCTGTTTAGCTGCCTGCACTAGAGAAGTGGTCATTGCCTTGGGTTGTTCTGCCACTGTAGCTGGGTCTTCTGTTGAGGTAGATGGTGGCTCTGGATAAAGTGGAGATAGCCGTACAGCTGGGGCATCTCTCTGTAGTGTACCAATAGTATTAAAGGTTATTCCTGCAATTATATTGACCTGCTCCTGTAGTTGTGAAATGATGTCCATGCTCAGAAAATTATAGCTTCCTGGAACAAGCCAATTCAAGCCAAGGAATGTCAAAAAAGTTAGTAACTCAAAAAAGAACATGGAAACAGTCTCGTCAAAAGTACTATCTACATGAAACAAGTGGTAAGTGGTTGCAAGACATCTGATTTTGTAATTGTATAAAATTCTATAAACTCTTATTATTACAAGCCACTAAAAGAAGACTAAGAACATAAATGTACATGGAGATGCAAAACCACACACATTATAATATCCGTTTCTCTCTCTTTTGACCCATATGATGTAATACATATCAAATACTGAAAATTAGCTCAATATAAGAATAAACTTGATCCACGCATCTTCTAGACCAAAGTCAACCAACTGACAGCCATAAACAGGCAACAAATGGAGAAAACATGCAAAACACTATTACCAATGGCAAAACAACATTATATAATCATCAAAAAAACCTTAAAATTTTCCTCTACTTAACATTAAAAAAAATCTTATTTTCAATAACTTTCAAAAAAAATTATAAGATTTTGTTAAAAAAAAACTTTTTTCCTTAGGACCACTTTAAGAAACATGCCCCGGGGTTCTGCAGTGTGCACTAAAAAGAACGTATTCCCTCAACATCTAAGCCCTGTTTGAGGGATATCTATTCCACCAAAGACACTGAGAACTCGCTTCCAGCCTCATCCTTGTTGGAGTATTAACACTCCAACATTAGAATTAAAATATACTAACGTCATAATGTTATCCATGACCTTAATAAAATGATGTTAGGGCATTTGTTAATAAGTGGTTGGGAAAAGTAGGTGGTAAACCCACCCAATTAATGTAAAAAAAAGGGGCTCCTGCACTAACAAGTCAAACTCATGTAATGACCTGCACGAACAGGCCACAAGGAAAATCTTCAAGAATAAGATAAGAGTGGTCATCTACTAAAATAGCACAAACTCCAAGAATAAACTTGTATGCATGTTCACACTTGCCACCGAAAATAAAATAAAAATTAAAAATAAAATAAATAAATAAAAAAGACGTGGATTTCTACTAAGAATAACACAAAAGCAACCTTAAAATAGCCCCAAAGCTTGTTGAACCCCTCTTCACAAAAGCATGCCAAATATATCACCCATGGCTTGATGGCCCTTCTCTACCAAGTCAAGCTAATCTACACTCACAAGTGAAGATGGTCCACTCTCTCATCTAATGTAACCTCTATAGATAAGTTGTTAACCCAAAAATAAACTGGACAAATCTTGGGAAAAGTGCCAAGGATAAGATCTCCAAAAGACATAATAGATAAGAATCTGTTTGCATTGTGGATGTAGAATGGAGATCAAGTGCCTCAATCACCCTTGCACCTTCCTATGGAATCAAACATGCTAGATCAGTCTAAGTGAGTCACAGATCCATAGCCACTGGATTTTGGATTGTTCTTTGCATTTAAGCTTGTTGGATTTGGCCACTAATCTGGTGTTGGTATTCGTCGTCTTTTGGAGCCGAAGATCATTAGTAGGAAATTGGAATCACTCATGGAAGATAACAGCAAGGAGATTGAGGAGTTTAATGCACTTGTTCGGTCCTGTTACCCACCCAAGTGGGTAACCCCTAGGAGAAAACTTTTCTTTGATTTGTTCATCTTTCCAACCAGCAACCGTATGATGTTCTACAAATAACTATGCCTCAAAGACCTCCAACCATTCTCCAGTCAATGCTTTTCATCATCTAGCTTACTTCTTGAATGAAGGTGTGTCATCTATTATAAGATACATTAGCCATTTCTGTAATCATGTGCTCTCATTTAATGTTAGGGGCATTCCAACATCAATCACAAGTTGAGTTAAATGATTGACCAATCTCGGTTGTATCATTGCTCCCACACTTCACCTTGGTGGTTAACCCTACTCCTAGTCCAATGTGACCTTCCTTAAGGCATTTTCTTTCCACTGTCCAAGAGAGGCACTAATTGATGTATTGTGCCTATGATAATCCATAACTACCACTTTCCACATATCCCTTATATCCACCTCCATTCTCTGGGTATATCTGGGCATGGTTTTTGTCTTGGAGCAGACCTAAGTCAAGGGCAGAAACACCTAAAGGAACAGCGTAGGAGGCAGGGTCTCTCAGAAGCAGTGTTGTGAAAATCGCGATATTATCTCGATTTTATCGTTTTATTGTGAGTTTTTCAGTAGAACGAAAATATCACGAGTTTTATGCGAAATTATCGCCGGTATTTTTTTTTTGCCCAATTTTTTGGAAATTATCGCGAGTTTTTCAAATTATCGCGATTTTTAAATTGGAAATTATCGTTGGCAGTCGGGGCAACAAAGTTTTATAAGGGATGCTAAATGTTTGAAATGCAATTTTTTTTTAAAGAAACAAATAATTTTTGAGTGGGGCAGCTTAATGATCAAGTCTAGGCCCTAGTATTGATATGCTATTCATGGTAATGTTAAATTCTTAAAGTAAAAGGATGAACCATCCTTTTACTTAAATTTTTTACATTACCATGAAATGACTCAGGATGTTTGAGAGTGGTTCCGGCCTCATTGGATTTCATATGGAAAAAATAGAATTTTAGATTTCATTCAAAATCCAGCAAACTTATCAGTTTTTCAGGATTGGGAGATTGTAATGTTTCCAGGTGACACCACCTGCCCGAGCAACCCCTACCACCAGTAGAGGACGTGGTCTACCTCCTATAGCTCCTACTTCTAGCTCTTCAACTTCTAGAGCATAGCAAACTCCATTGCCAACTCCACCAGCACCAGCATCTACATCTAGAGGGAAAGAGAACGCTGTGGCATTTTCTCGCAAGAGGGGTAGAGGAAATCAATAGGATTAGACTTTAGTTATTTTCTTCATTTTTAGGATTATTATATTTTTTGTTGATATTTTGAAGCTGAGTTGGGACTCAGGAGTCAGGACTTACTATTTAGGACATGATTCAATGTTATGTGTGATTTTAGCACTAGAAATGATATTAAACATCTTATATATTAGTTCTTTTATCATATTTATGTGTCAATGTATTTATTTTATGTTGTAGATGGTTTAGGTATTAAAAAAAATTGAAAAAAAAATGAATATTTTTGTACCAAACGATTTTTTCCCGATTATTTCCCGATAATTACGAATTTTTTCCGATTTTTTCCTTGCGCCGATATTATCCAAAAAACGATTAATGCAACATTGCTCAAAAGAGAATTGCGCAAGGATAAAAGGGAAATTCGGCCAAGTAGGAGCATGTCTGTAGTGCCACAGGGTGCCCTAACAAGAGGACCGAAATCCAGAAGGAAGTGCACAGACCGAAGAGGTTCAGACAGCAAAAAGAATGATACTTTCTGAGGTATGTATGCCTTTATGTAGTTGATGATTTTGCTAGGTGTTTGAGTCCAGATTTAGGATGGTTTTGGTGGACATCTTATGTACTGTTTGGCGGGCAGTTAGAAGGTGTCTTTGGTGCCCTAATTCCAGCATTTGAGAAGGACATCAAATCTGGTTGGAGCGGCAGAATTGTTGAAGCTCAGGATTGATCCTTGAAGGGACAAAGGAAGCAGCCAAGAGGGCTTAGTATTCAGCCCTAGTTCACTATGTAAAGATGGACTTCTACAGTGAGAGTGGGCAGCCTCCATTCCCTTAGGACTTGTCTTTTGTGGAGCAGCAGTGAGGCAAGCAGTGGGCAGGTTGAAGACCCTATGAGTTGGCATCCTTAATGGACAAAGGAGCAGCTAGAGGGCAGACTGTTTGGGCCAAAGATCGGTGACCTAAAGGAGCTGCATTCACTGATAGTGGTAGATTGTGGACTCACAGAGCATGGTGGGAAAGAATAGGTCTTCAAATCAGATTCCGCAGAAGAAAGCAGGGAAGTTTTCTAGTTCAGAGTGAGCAGCTGCAGTGGCGGAGAACATGGTAGTGTTGGAGACAAATCCAGGTGGACGAGGTTCTTCCAAAACACCTTCCTACTAAGAGGGAGTGTTGAAAATGGTAGCGAGAAAGGGTTTATTTGATTTGTGCCTTAATCAAAGGAACCACAACGAGTTATTCTTTTCACATGCACGAGTTCCTATGGGATAGGAGCTAATTCCTAAAAAGTAGGATGAGTTCCTAAAATTTAGGGCAAATTCCTAAAAGTTAGGAGTGCAAGAGGCAGTTGAATAGTGCTAATTAGTGGAAGACCGAGTTTATTGCCTTCTAGTGCGAGTTATTTTGGGTAAAGGTCGAGTTGATTGAGTCGGGCTCCTAAATTATAGGAAGGACGAGTTAACACAACCAGTGAGCTTTTGTTAACTAGTCAATCAACAGTTTGACTTTCCTAAAATAGAACTTGCCAGTAATAGCCTAATCGAAGTGCTTATAAGGAGGAACGAAGGCACAATTTGGTCATTATCTTGTGAGCACGAGTTGGCGAGACAAGATAATAGAGCTCACGGGTTTGTGAGCAGGTTGCACGGGTTTGTGTGTGAGAGCTTGTGAGAGAGAGTGTGCAAGAGAAGCTTGTGCACAGATTGATAGAGGGCAGCAGAGATCAGCAGTCTTGCAAGGGTTTCAAGCTTAAATCAAGCAGGAAAGACAAGTGTGTCTTTCAGATTGAAACAGTTGTATTTTGTAAGAGTAATTGCTCAGTTTTTGCTATCAATAAAATTCTCATCAAGCAGAGGGCTTTCCCAGTTGAGTTCCCTAGAACAACAGTGTGTTTTTATTTGTGTAAATGTGTTTTATTTCTGTTCCTATTCCGTTGCAACTAAGTAGAGAAAATCTGTGTCCTAATGAAAAGAAACTAGCTTTCAGACTATTAATTAGAGCAGTTGCAGATTTTCATGGATTTTCTACACACACCACAGTTTGCCAAATTTTTTTGTCAATGTTATCGTGAAGTTTGCATTCTAGACCTTCACTAATTTTTGTCAATGTTGATTTTTTCAACACTGGGGCTAAATGCCCGTGCTAAATCAAAGGCTCGTAAATTCTCTTTACAACTTCTAAAGGGTGAAACAATAAAGTAATCTTCCAATTACTGGAAACATGTAGAACTAGTTGCAGTTGTTGAGAATGAGAGAATTATATCTGTGATTAAGAATATGCATTTGGATGCCATAAATAATTTACCTCTACAAGTGTATAAGTCAATTTATGACGTTTATAAGAATAAATGCACTTGAAACATGCCTCTAACAGATGATGAATCAACATAGCCATACACAACATCTGAAAAAGAGTTTCTATAAGATGCTAAAAAGGTATATTGGAAAAGGTTATAGGCTGAGATTTTCCATAGCCCATTTTACTCAAATTTTACTTGATAAAAGTACAAATAAAACCATGGCGCATCATTTGATAATTTGTATTACATATTTAACAAACGAAGGACGAGGTCAATGTATGAAAAAATCCATACGCTTGCTTAGAATAAAGGATGGAGCAACACAGCCCATGCATGATGCAGAGACAACTTTTTTAGCAAATGATCGATTTGCCAATGTTACACGTGATCCCCATGCCCTCGGGACGACAAGATACCTAGCAAAATGTTTTGTGGCGTCTCCCATTTCGTGACATTTTAAAAAAGTGAGATGAAATGTCTCAGCAGCATGGAGAGCAAGTTTCACAAAAAGATGGACTCGTGGGCACCCCTTCCTAAAAGTAGGATGTCTGCACGGCCCCCACGATTTTTCAAAGAGAAAATCTAAAACAGTGAAAAAAAACAAGAATCTCAAAAAAAAAAACCAGTTCACGTAACTTAACGTAATGACTCTACATATACCTTTCCATCTCCATTTGACATTTACACTTACCATTTGGAATTTCCCTTTGAGCTGTTGATTTCTCTCTGTGGAGAGTGTCCAGCTGCAAGGAAGAGGAAGAAAATGTTGTTTCGGGCTAAGCTAACATAGAGGACGTACTAGAAGCTACAGCCAAGCCGCCATGATTAAGACAGCAGCCACCAAAGAGATTCATCTTGCCGAATTTGGATTTTGCTGGGATAGATTAGGTTCAACTGTTAACAGCCTAAGTTTAAGAGATTCAACAGTCAGGTGTTCAATATTTAAGTGTTTAAAAGCCAAGGTAAAGCCTTACAGTTTGGTGCTAAACAGCGAAGGAGATAGTTACAGCCATTTAGACCCGAGGTCTCCCTACCCTCCGTGACACTCAAAATTGGGAGGGTGTCTCCACACATCTCCAAAGTGTGTTTCCCCACTCCCACGTCCCAGAAACTTAGTGGCACATTGGTTTTGAGTCTAATCTAAATCTAAATAATGAAGTAAAGTGTTGGTTTTGCTAGTCTGTATTAAATTTTGCTAGCATCTGAGCGTCCATCTGCTAATTCCCATGCTCTATGGATTTTGTAACTTAGCGGCTAACAATGCTCCATGTATTGTGTTTCATTAAATGATATTGCATTTATATATTCCATATGTTTGAAAGTTTCCTCCAATGATTGTGTAAAATCGTCTCTCTCCATTGTTCCAAAATCAAAAGAAATTCAAGACAAACAATGCTGTTATTTCAAATAAGACACGAAATATTCTTTAAAAATACTTCTGTATATGCTTTCGTCGTCAGGGATCAGGGCACAGTTCTGCGTGGGTGTCCGCTAGTTCATGCACTTCCGTCTCTGAATGTATTCAGAAAAAAACGGGTTAGTCTTTCCTCTGTATTATGATGCTAGGCGCGGCTTCTTCCACTGCGGTTGCCAACAAAAACGGACCTCCAAAGTAGGGATAGTGTTTGTTCTCAGTGTTTACCTTAAGAATTCGCAGCGCCCCAATTCGTCTGCTCCTGTTCGGCCTACTGATAGTCGAAGGGTGTCGATGCTCGGCTCCGCGAAAGTTCCCACTTCTGAAAATATATTTCACTTCATTTAAGTTCAGGGCTTTGGTGTGCAAAATCGATTGCGGTTTAACTTAACTGAATAATAGCATTTTTCTGTGCGAGGTAACAGAAATGAAATTATATTTTTTTTTCCCGAGAAATAAAAAGATATTTTAAGGAGTTTCCTCGCGATTTTTTAGATTTTGTGTGCGACTAAATTTAATAGAAAATTTTGAAGATTTGTGTCATTTAAACTAGTTTTTTGATTGTCAACACCTTCAAAAACTTTTAAGGCACCCTCCAAAACTTGTAAGGCACTTCTATTGCACATGATTACCCATCAAACTTGTGATTTCAATAAATTTCTCTAGGATTTTAAAGAAATTAGACCGGAAAAACCTACCATAAAAGATTTCAATCAATTCCTATGGGATTTTAGAGAAATTAAACCGAAAAAACTTATGGTAAAAGCTTCCAAAAAGTCGCACTAAAGACAACTCCATATTTTAAGGTCTAGTTTATGGAACTATAGTTTTTTGATTATTTAATCATTTTTTTATTCAAATTGATATGAATTGGTTCAACTTTTCAACAGCGAAAAAATAATGCTATTCAAATTGATATGAATTGGCCTAACTTTTCAACAATCTTCTTGCTAAAAAACAATGCTATTCAAATTAATATGAACTGGCCTAACTTTTCAACAATCTTCTTGCTAAAAAATAATGCTATTCAAATTGATATGAATTGGCATAACTTTTCAACAATCCTCTTGCTAAAAAACAATGCCAAAATCTCATCACTTTCTTTGATGTCTTTAAACGCATCACATTCTAAAATAAAATAAAATATTTGTTTATAAAATGAAAAAAATGGTTAAAATTTTATAATTTCTTTTCAAATACATGTAACCTAAAATAATAAAAATAAAATAAAAAAATAATAATTCTTTCCATTTCCTTTTAGTCTTTTGAAGTTAAACTTAAAAATATGTATAAAAAAACAACACTAAACAAAAATTATAGGATAAATGTAATAAAATCCACCTTTTCTCGTTATATGTATTTAAAATTCTTTAAGTAGGAGGTGGGAATATTGGATCAAGTTTTAAAAATATTAGAGTATGGGAAGAAGTATTAGGATAATGTTAATGTATGAACAAAAATTTAAATAATGAAAAAATAAAATTATTTAGACAAGTTTTGGGTATGATGAATTTAGAAAATATATATATTTTTTTATAATGTTTAGGGTTTTCACGAGATTTTAGTTGGTGTTTTTGGAGGAAGATATCTCATTGGTTAACTATTTTGAGAATACATATTCTAGTATAGTCATATAAATTAAAATGTTGATAAATGTTGATAGTCATCATATTTGTAAGGTTGAGAATTTGTAACATGGGGATGGGAGTAGAGGTGACCAGTGGAGGTCAGGAGTGGAGGTTCTTGTTTTAGGTTGGAGGCAGATGCTCTTGTTTTAGGTTAGGTTACATTAGGTTAGGAAAGATATTTTTTTGATAATGTTTAGGGTTTTCACGAGATCTTAGTTGGTGTTTTTAGAGGAAGATATCCAACTGTTTAACTATTCTAAGAATACATATTCTAGTATAGCCATATAAATTAAATGTTGATAAATGTTGATAGTCATCATATTTGTAAGGTTGAGAATTTGTAACATTGAGACGGGAGTATAGGTGGAGGTTCTTGTTTTAGGTTAGGTTAGGTTAGTAGGTTAGAGGCTCGTTCTTGTTTTTAGGTTAAAGGCAAATGCATTCCACGTAATGAAGTGTTCATGGTTCTAGGATAATGTGCCTTCATCCCTTAAGTTCTAACATCCACTTTTGTTGCTAAGGTCAAAAATATGGAGTCCACACCAATCTAGATTAAGGTCCCTAATCTCCTAATGGATTTGTGGACAATCAAGGTGATAAAGGTTGATGGGGACCAAATTGGAAAAATCCTCTCAGTGGATAACAACTTTCTGAATAGCCAACATAGGTTCATGGATTGAATTCTAGTCAATATAAACATTAGGCATGGCCTTTACTAGTCCATTGAGATTATCTCAACATCCAAGAGCTACACCCAAAATCTAGACTATATAATTGTACCCTCCATATGCTCTCGATGCCATTTGTATGGTCATGTATTTAGGGATTGTTCTCTTTTGTTGGTTTGTAAGATTTAGACGTAGAAAACTTAATCTAGTTTTGAATTCCTTGTGAAACACATAGCTGAACTGTTTAAAAATTAGATGCTCTTCCATCCTATCTTTGTCAACTTCTGACTCATTGGTCACTTAGACATCATACAGTTTACATCGCTTTCGACTGCACCTTTTCATCTACATTGTTGATATTTGTTGAATAGTCACCGACTTTCTTATCCCTTGCAACATCACTCTTTCCCCTTCATTGAGGCATTCCACAACTTACTCTAGTAGTCAATTTTTGTCTTGAGGCTTGCTAGCAAGTCCATGCCAACTAGCACTTCATATGAGCCCAATGGTAGCAATTTCAGGTCTACAGAGGTGGGCATGAATTCACCACATCTTCAACTCATCTCTTGGTTCATGTGGCTAATTGAATTAACCACGACCTTTCATGGGTTATCTTCTACAATGCACACTTCTCTGCAACCTTTGGGCTAACATAACTAAAATTAGAACATGGGTTTATCAAAATTGAAATAGGTTGGTTATCGACCACACCTTCCATTGATGCTTGGTGATTGACCTACCTATTCTCCAACATAACATAGATTCATGGCACACTTTGAGCCACATCCTTCACCATCTCTGCTTCTTGCACATTATATAGCCTCAGAGCATTCTTTTGGAGTTGAGGTAGTCTTTCTTCATGTGGTTTTCTCCACAAGTCCAACATTGTATGGGTTATCTTTTGAATCCCTTGGTTTCCTCTCCTTTAGGCTTAGAGAAATGGACTTTATCCATTGCAATGGATTTTTGCTAAAACTCTCCCTTAAAAGGAGTGGCAACCTTCACATTCCTTCCTCCCAATTTATGTCCTGCAACTCTCTTCCCTTTGCCTCTAAACTTGGGCTTGCATTTTACCTTCCAATTAGTTTGAAACTTGGTCCTACGCTTAAATTGTTCATAGCAATACTTTATCTTTCGGATGGTATCCTCTAATGTGTTTGGCTCATCAAACTCAATCATGTCTCTGAATTCCTATTACAACCCACTGAGATACATTGAAATCTTTACCTTCTCATCCTTGAGGTAAGGCACATACCTCAACAACTCCAAGGATTTGTTTTTTAATTCATTAGTTGTAAGTTGCCCAATTTGTGTTCACGAAACTCTTTAACCTTATCGTCATAGTACCATTCAAATAGGTACTTTTCATGGAAATATCTCTCAAGTTTCCTCCAGTACAACTCCTTCTCTCTAATGTTCTTGACATTCTTCAAGTCTTCTACTAGATATCAACTTTTCCCTTCAAGTTAAAAATAATTACTCTTGCCTTCATATTCTTAAGTAATCATGCACTCTGAAATACTTTTTCATTCCTATTAACCATGCTTTTGCTTCCTTGACCTTCTTCACTTTTCCATCAAACTTAGGAGGTTTTGCCTTCTTAAATTCTTCTAGCATCAAATCGTTCTCTTTCCTTTTTCGTTGGTAGTGTCTCTTAATTGCAGCACTACAGAGTTGCCCACAATTGCCTATCCTCTTTTATAGATTACTCAGTGGAGTTCCACCTCTCACTATATCTTCACTTGTCTGGTTATGCCTTTTCTTAGATTTTTTTCCTTTTGCACCATCGATCCTTAATGCATGCTTTCCAAGTCCTGTTGGACTCTGTCAGTACTTATACTTCCCTAGGTAGCTGGCATCTAGCTCATGTTTCTTTTGTCTTTGCATATCTGCGAGAATTTGAAGTATAGTTGCATTTACTTTTGCTTGCTTTTCCTAAGCTTTGGCAATCCTTTCATTGTTAGCCTTGCAACTTCTTAGCTCAACCCTTAAACTTTTGAGGGTGTCCATTCAATCAATGGGGCCTTCCTCTTTCCTTTTCTCCACTAACTCTTCTTCTTAACCATCTCAGGGTCTATTAGTGTTGCACTACAACATTATACTACTCAACCCTTTATTTTTTCTTTGTTCCTTGGTGTCTTCTTATGTGTTGTTACATACATATAATTATTATCCAACCTATATTTGTGTGTGTGTGTGTCGTTTTTACCAATCACCTTGGCTTATTTACAATAAGCATGTGGATGTGAGGTTATTTGAAGCACTAAACCCTAAGTTAATAGGTTATTTAGAAAGCAACTAACATATCAGAATATGTCATTTTTACCATTTCACAAATTTGAGTTCAACACATGCATACAACACACAATCTTTAGTCATAATTCTATAGTCGAAACACATTTTTCACACAACAAACAATTATTTTTAAATACTACACTCTATAGCAAAGTTCCAAATCATGTCTCCAAAGGTCTTGTGTAGAACCTTTGCTCTAATACCACTTTGTAACATTCCCTCCCACCCCCTTGGACTTCCCAGGCTGATGAGAGGGGCTACTTTTAACTAACTCGACCTCCATGGTCTCACTATGGAAATGGGATTACAAAATTCCTTCTTCACCAAAATTTACAGAATTAACTTTGGACAACACCCCCGCATTCAACTCATCGAGAGATTTTGGGCGATATAAATCTTATCTACACCTGATTCCCAGATTGAATATTATTCATCATTAAAGATTAGCTAATTAACTCTTGCCACATTAGTGAGATGTTTCCATGTGGAACCCACATGGTCCTGCCACATCACCCGCAACATCTTCATGGCATCCACGCAACCACAATAGTGCATATGTGGCACTTGCCAACTCAACGTCACTTTCGGGTCCCACATAGCCCCACTTCTTCATGTATTGTGAAAATTACTTGTGTATCAAGTTATGAGGAAAATTAGAGTGCACATGAATTTTTCACCTTGGCAAACCTCCTAGACTCCCAGATATTACCTTCCTCAGTGTATCCAGACATGGCCCACCATCCAAGCATTTATAGGCTCGCGTCAAGCCTTTCTTCCTAGATGTCTAGATATTTCCACAAACTAACATATCCAACTCCATGCACTTTAACTCACTATATAGAGCCCACCATGGATAACATTGGGCTACTTACAAAATTCAGCATGGCTCACAACTGGGGCTACATGCATATGCACCTTGCCCTCACCCCTTGATGTCATAAATTCCTCGATACATGTGCTACTTCGCAAGGTAATATGGCCTCTTATGCATATTTAGCTCCCTGCCTTCGAGCTCTAAAAATGGCCCCCACCCTAGATATGACTTATCTGTCCCTTTTCGAGACATGTATGAATCAACTTGAATCTGGTACCTCTGTGTAAGAACAAATGGGAAACCAACCTGGATGTTCAGAATCTGGGATACATCTGTTGAGCCAAAGTGTATCTGACCCAGATACAACATAAGTTAAGGACTCATCTGGTCCCGGATACGAGTCTAGATTTCCACAACACATGGACTTGGAAATTCTAAGGGAATTCCAAAGACTTACCCAAGTTTCCCTCGAAGCCTAGCATTGTCAAAACATTATATTTCATAGGAATGAAACCCTCCTTCTAGCACTAACAATCAAGACCTTAACCTAACCATGATCCCATGAATGAATTCACCAACATGCCCATCATCAAACATCTAGATCAGTTAAACCATAATTAGCAATTCTTTGTAAATCATAATGCAGTAGCAAATTTATCAACATGCCTACTAACAAGCACAGAAACAAGCCAAAACCATGGCTAATACCACTAGTAAATTCAACACCACAAAATCATATATTGCCATAAAATGGATCCCTAACAATGTTATCAGATCCATTTGATAAATATACATTTATACATCATGAGTCTTTACCAGAAAATACATTCAATGATCTTAAGAGGTCAAATATCCATGGCCCTGCCAAACAATGGAATCCACACATTATAACAGTTAACCGAGCACATTAAGAATTCATGCAAGAAAATGTAAATATCTCTGTAACTCAAGAAAATAGTAGCAACCACAAGGATCTACATGTTCCTCACAATTATGAGAACCATTCACATAACAATCTCTTTATCAACGACCAAGAATAACACATTCCTTTGCAATTAGTGTTGATACGTACATTGTTATAACACATAACAATATCATTCGCCATTCATAGTGCAATATATGAACAAGTAATTATGCTTTTTTGGTTGAATTAAATGATTGACGATTAAGGGAGGGACTTCAACTCTCCTCTTGTAATGCCCTCCTCCCACATTTACCTAAGCTAACCAGTCCACTAGAGTAAACATATGATGAGAGGCTACTATGGTGTGATTCAACTCCCCGAGTACAGTTAAGGAAGTGGAACCGATAAAACAAAACCATTTTGATCTTCCACACATGCTACAAAACCTTCAGGAGCCAAACAACCCATCCAGGTGACCAACCCCTGAGGCAACTTGACATTTGACTAATCTGGACCCTCAGCCACTCCCATGACAAGCCATGCATGCGACTAAGGCCTTCCAGTCGCTACCATAACAAGGCATGCTGTAGAAATTCTAACTGTAGATTAACCTGATAATGCAATATAACTAAAGCAAAATACTTTAATCTACTTCTACAGTCAAAATTGCTGAAGCTTAATAGATTTGAGCAAGATCAACTAGAACACATATAACTAGAAGATGAATCAATACACATGAAACACAGAAGAATACTCTGGGGAAAGCCTCAGCTAAAAACCCCGCTATTTGTATTATCATACAAGTGGAAATATATCAGGATTACACAAAGCCTTAGCTCTCAGTACAATCTCTCACAGATGCTCACAGACAAAATAGACTGCTCATATGCCTTCTCCTCTGCCCTCCAAGCTCCTATTTCTCCTGGGTGATCCAGTTGTTACCAAGTGTAACATTGATCACTCACATTGATCTTACACCCTATAAAACTGCGCAAATCTCAAGGAATGAATTCCTTTTGCATGGATGAGTTTTGTTTATAGGAAAACTCATGCAACTGATAGTACATTGTCCCTTTCTTTAATCTCAATTGGGTCTTTCTCTGAATAGACATGCATGAGTAACTGATGAGAGAATCTTCAGTTATCTAGAGTACACTAGTTGGATGCATGCATGCATTAACTGACTGAACTCACAATTAGTTCCTCAAATAGTTTGGAACTAATTTAACTGGACTTAACTCAGTAAACTAAGCTAACTAATTACAACTCAAATATAACTCATCCTTATCTCCTTAATTAAGGAATAATCTCCTTAATTTAAGGGATAATTGTTGCATGACTTCACAAAGACTTCTAACTTGAATTTCTCCAACCAATTAACTCAAGATGAATTAATTAATTATTTTTCAAGCAGCTGGTGAGACTAAATTTGAATTTTAATTCAAGGACAAATTAAAATTGGAATATTCTTGTTGCCACATTTCAACATTCCCTCTCAACAAGAAAGGGATTATCTGCCACCCCGGTCCTGTCTCTATGGAACTCGAATTTACACTTTGACAATGCCTTTGTCAAAATATCAGCATCTTGCTCCTTGGTCGAAATATACTACTACAACATGATCCTTTTCGCTACACAGTCTTTGAGATGATGATACCGGATGTCGATGTGCTTGGACCTACCATGAAACACTGGATTCTCAAAGAGTTTGATACAACTCTGATTATCACAATAGATCACAGTTGGATCCATCCTCTAATCAAACAAACCAACTAGAATTTTCCGCATCTAGATGGCCTCACATGTTGCCTGACTTGCAGCCATGTATTCAGCCTTTGCTGAGCTAAGTGCAACCGACCTCTGTTTCCTGCTATACCAAGAAACTACAGCTGACCCAAGGTTGAAAATTCCTCCTGATGTGCTCTTCCGATTTGATGGACTCCCTGCCCAATCTACATCAATGAAGCCCTATAGCTTCACTCCCTTTGTTCGTCTATACCATAATCCATACTAAGATGTGCCTCTTAGGTAACTCAATACATGCTTTGCCGCCTTCCAAAACATCTTGGTAGGCTGAACTATCGCTTGACTCAGCTGGTTCACAGCATAGCACAAATCTGGTCATGTGTTCACTAAGTATATCAGTGAACCCATAAGCTGCCTATAGACAGTAGCCTCTACTACTTCTCCTGAAGTAGCATCATCCTTCCTCCAGTTACCTGTTAGAGGAGTCTACATGGGCTTGCACTTCTCCATGTGGAATCTCTTGAGTATCTCATTGGCATACTTGCCATGAGACACAAACAACTCCCCATCCTTCTGTCATACTACCATGTCAAGGAAGTAATGCATGAGACCCATGCCTTTCATTTCGAATTCTCTTGCAAGGTCATCCTTGCAAGTCATGATCAACTGATCATCACCTATCACTATGAGATCATCAACATAAAGTACAATGATCAATTGCTTACCTTTCACCATGATGTGGTACAGGTTCGCATTCGCTTCACTCTTTGTGAAGCCCAACCCGGTGAAGTAGTTGTCAATCCTGGTGTACCAAGCACGAGGTGCTTGCTTCAGCCTGTACAAAGCGCTCTTGAGTCGGCACACATGTGACTCACAATCGAAGGTCTCAAAACCCTCTGGCTGCTCTATACCTCTTCCTCAATCTTACCATTGAGGAATGTAGTCTTCACATCCATCTGATGGATTTTCCAACCCATCTGTGCTGATAGTGCCAACATTGATCTGATAGATGAGTACCTTGCTACAGGAGAAAAAGTCTCATCATAGTCGATCCCCTCGACTTGTGAGAAACCACGGGCAACAAATCTTGCGTTATGCTTCTCCACACTACCATCAGCAGCTTGCTTTACCTTATAAAGCCAATGGTAACTCACAACTGACTTGTTCTCTGGTCTTGGAACCACATCCCAAACATTGTTACGAACTATGGAGTCATACTCCTCCACCATAGCATCAACCCAAATCGGCTACTGCACTGCTTCCTCAAAGGAAGATGCCTCGGTCTCAACACATTCCCCAACAAGGGCCATGTATCCAGTGTACCTCTTAGGTGACCTCCTCTGTCTGCGCTGAGAAGATGGTTCTCCCACATTCTCTCTCTCATCCGATAAAATCTGTCAGCTCTTGTGCACTTCCGTCCATCTCTGGAAGACTCTACGTGAGTGGATGTCTCCACTCTTGGAACCTCTACATGCCGCTGCTCCACATCAGTCCAAGGCTCCTCCTCCTTAGGAACCAACAGTTCCTCCATAGCCTGTAGTTGGAGCTCCCTCTCAAGGGAAATTCGCATGGCCTTCTACTCATCAAACTTAAGATCTCTATGAACCATTTTCCTCTGACTGGTAGGCAAGTACACCCGATAGTTGTGGGGTGTATTAGTTTACCCACAAGTATCCCTAACTTCGTTATCGGCTCAAGCTTCTTCCATGCATCCTTTGTCACATGGAAATAGACCGATGAGCCAAAGATCCTGAAGTGACCCACATTAGGTCTCTTAAAGGAGAAAGCTTCCTCTGGTGTCTTCATCCCAAGTATGCGATGCAGGCTTCTATTCTGCATATAGACCATTGTGTTGCATGCCTCAACCCATAAATGAAGTGGTAGGCCTTGGTCATGTAGCATCGCCCAAGCTGCCCCTACAATCATTCAGTTCTTCCTTTCGACCACCCCATTCTGCTGTGGGTTATGAGGTGCCGTCAACTCTCGTTTAATTCCTTCCACTGCACAAAAGTCCTTAATCTCCTGAGAGACATATTCTCCATCGTTGTCACTTCTCAATGCCTTGATCTTCTTCCCTGGTTCTTTCTCGACCAAAGCTTTGAACTCACAAAACTTTGAGAAGGTTTGGTCCTTCTTTTGCATGAAATAAATCCAGCATTTATGAGAAAAATCATCATTGAAAATCACATAATACCTTTGCTTCACATTGGATGTCATCGAGAATGGTCCACATAAATCAGTATGAACTCACTCTAAGATCGCTTCAGCTCAACTGTCTCGATCATGAAAGGAACACTTGGCGTACTTTCCCAAGGTACAACCTTTGCATGTGTCAACTTGCTCAAGTTTACCTTTGGGAAGTCTTGTAGATATCTGTTGCATTATCTTGAAGGCCCCACGATGCAAATGGCCCAACCGCCTATGCCACAACTCGCCAATGTCTTGGCTTTGCACCAATTATGCTTTTGAACTCAATGCTGCACAATCATCTACCTCTTGTTTATAAAGATTCTTCACTCGAATCCCAATCCTCTTGGTCTGACCTGTGGTTATGTGTCTTAGGAACGCCTTTCCTTTACTGAATACAACATCGTAGCCTTTGTCCTCCAACATCGCGATAGATACCAAGTTCTTCTTCAATCCAAGCACATACTTCACATTTGTCAAGGTGAGAGAAGCTCCATGCTCCCTCTGAAAAACAACCGTGCGCACTCCTGAAACATTGTACTTTCCATCGTCACCCATCTTTATGTGCATCTTGAGGTTTTTCTCCTCTAAGGTACTGAATAAACTTTTATCGTCGGTCATGTGGAATGAGGCTCCAATGTCAAGATACCAAACATAACCCACCATCGATGACACCATGCATGTGATGAGCATAAAGTCCATTTCGAACTGAGAGGCTAATGCCTCACCTTCCGATCCTTTCGAGGATCCCTTCTTGGGCTTCTTCGATGCGCAATTAATCGCATAATTTCCCATCTCGTGACAATTAAAGCATCTCACTTTAGACTTTTCAACCTTCTTCCCTCCAAGAGAAGAATTCGATTTGGAATGGGAAGCCTTCTCTTTCCCTTTCCTTGCCTTACTTGCTAAGGCCAGATTTTCTTCATCATCATTCTTTGATGAAGAACCATCTCGTGTGCTCCTCCTGATCTCCTCCTGCATCAAATCCGACCACAGTCGTTCCCAATCCAATAGTTTCTCCCTTCCATTCACAGAGTCCTGGTAGTTATTCCAACTCTTTAGAAGGCCGAGGAGAGTGAGGCTTACCATATCATCATCGACAGTAGTTATTCCCACACTGCTAAGCTCATCTATGTAGCTAGTGAGCTTGTTCAGATATGTGGAAATAGTATCGCCCTTCTCCATCTTGATTCTTCGAAGCTTATCCTTGAGCGCCAATTTCCTTTGGTCGCTACTGTTCTAGTAGAGGTCCTTCAATGTCTTCCACATTGAAAATGGAGTATCCTTCCCATGGAGACTCGAGACAATATGGTCTCAAACTCCCTCCAGGATGATCCGTCTCGCCTTCGCCACATACTTCTTCCATTTAGCCAACTCTTGTGCATTAATTGAAGTTGGCTTTTGGATTTCTTGATCAATGAATTCCTTCAAGTCGTTGTCTTCTAATACAGCCTCCGTGCGATCTTTCCATGCTATGTAATTCGAGCTACCATCCAAGGCATACTCAAGTCTCAAGCCATTGAATGCCATTGGCCAACCTTGAAGTATGATAAGAATTCGATTTTGTACCTGCAACCAACTTCAAATTTGAATTCTCTCTTCAATATACTATTCATAGCTCTGATAACCTTTGCTCTGATACCATGTAGAAATTTTGATTGTAGATTAACCTAATAATGCAATATAACTAAATCAAAATACTTTAAGCTACTTCTACAATCAAACTTGCGGAAACTTAATACATTTGAGCAAGATCAAGTAGAACACATATAACTAGAGGATGAATCAGTACACATGAAACACAGAAGAATACTCTGGGGAAAGCCTCAACTAAAAACCCTGCTATATGTATTATCATGCAAGTGGAAATATATCAGGATTACACAAAGCCTTAGCTCTCACAGCTAGCCAGCTCTCAGTACAATCCCTCACAGATGCTCACAGAAAAAATAGACTACTCATATGCCTTCTCCTCTGCCCTCCAAACTCTTATTTCCTTGCGTTGTTTCTCCTAGGTGATCCAGTTGTTACCAAGTGTAACACTGATCACTCACACTGATCTTAAACCCTGTAAAACTGCACAAATCTCAAGGAATGAATTCCTTTTGCATGGATGCGTTTTGTTTATAGGAAAACTCGTGCAACTGATAGTACATTGTCCTTGTCTTTAATCTCAACTGTGTCTTTCTCTGAATAGACATGCATGAGTTACTGATGAGAGAATCTTCAGTTATCTGGAGTACACTAGTTGGATGCATGCATGCATTGACTTACTGAACTCACAATTAGTTCCTCAAACAGTTTGGAACTAATTTAACTAGACTTAACTTAGTATATTGAGCTAACTAATTACAACTCAAATATAACTCATCCTTATTTCCTTAATTAAGGGACAATCTCCTTAATTTAAGGGATAACTATTGCATGACTTCACAAAGACTTCTAGCTTGAATTTCTCCAACTAATTAACTCAAGATGAATTAATTAATTATTTTTCAAGTAGCTGGTGAGACTAAATTCGGATTTTAATTCAAGGACAAATTAAAATTGGAATATTCTTGTTGCCACATTTCAACACATTCTAGCGACTATGGACTTTTTCAGGCAATTCTATGCCAACAACCCTAGATTCAGAGCCACTTTTCAGGGCTAGGTCTCAGGCCACTACCCAAAAATTCATGAAATTTTAGAAATGTTTAATAACCATGAAATTAGGCTACTATTGCAAACATATGTACAATTACTTGAGTCAACCCCTACTAGACATGAAAAAAAAATCATCAAACATATCGCAAATATGTAATCTATTGGTGATATCAACAAATCCAAGCATAGGGGTCTCATATTTATCTGAGATTCATAAAGAAGCATTGTTGCCTTATCATAATAGTTGCATTATCATTTATTAGGTCATATATTCATCATACATTCATTTGCTAATCAAAACATGATGAGAGCCATACATCAAGTTTGTCATAAAACATACTCATAACCAACATATAACCAACATAAATAAAAAGGATACAACATCCATAAGAATCACATATAAACCGGTACATTTACACAAGTAATACCCAGGAGAAAGAGCTCTTATTAATGAATGCATAAGCCAACCACCACTGGTACTTCCACAAACCACCCAACCATAGGTTGGGTTGAACCAAATCTTTCTTTCAGCCAATCACCCCCATGCCATATTCCAAGCATGAATGTGGGACTCCCAACAAAAATAACCAGGGTTTCCTTAGGCTTTAATGTATATCACACCAAGGAATTCCTAGGCCTGCACCCTCATCAATACAAATAGGCTTTACCGCAATCCCCACTATATCACTAGGCCCTAAACAAGCATGGATTCCTCCAGATCTCTCCACCTAAACCACGATGAATTTGTTTGTCTTAACCTCTCGGCTTTACCATAAATCCCACCATTACCAGTCAAGGGATTCCTAAGCCTATGAGGTTACCGCCCTTTGGGATTTACCGTGTATCCCACCATTATCGGTCAAGGGATTCCTAGCCCCAATCAAGTGTATTCACCTCTGAGCTTTATCGTGTATCCCATCATTCACCGGTCAAGGTTTTCAAAACCAGGTTTTACCGTGTATCCCATCCCAAGATTCCTAGGCCTTGTAAATCAAATGCAGACATGCATGTACCATGCATGCCAAATCTAGCAAGGAAATCACACATGAAAATCGATACTTGCAAGTAATCCTACTGTAGTCGCTTGATCCTGCTCTTCCTTGCTTGATATTTGCTTGCATTTGCCTTCTTTGTCCTTCCTTTTCTTTCTTTGACCTAATGCTAGAGTGCTCCAAGAATGCTCTAAGTGCCCAAGAGTGAGAGAGAGAGAGAATGAAGAGAGAGCTCCAAAACTAACTAACAAAAAGGTACAACTTGATCCTTAGAAGCATTTTTATTAATCAGGCCTCTATTTTCTTCGTTTTCCTCCTCACATGCAACATGTGACCTTTCACCTTCCTTTTCTCCTAATTTCCATTATTACCATCAATTAAATGCCAATTAATGTCTCATGCCTTCCAAAGCCTTTGTCTTTGCCTTTGCCAATATTCCTTAACCATAATAAACCAAATGAACACGCACACTAGGACGTTTTGCCCAACATTCAGCTCATAATACGTGTCCCACACCTTGGTTCTTATTTGGCCTTTATTGACTTTACAACATGGATTTTTTACTAAGGTTGTTACAGATCCCTCCCCTTTGGGGGAACACTCTCCTCGGTGTTCAATGACACCTACAACCAACAAGACTACTGAAAGCAAAAGATAGTGCCAATGGAGCTTTATAACTTAGCTCGATGCAATATTTACAATGATCAACCTACTAAGAAGCAAACAACATGACAACCATAACGACATGACACCCATAGTGCTTATTGGAGCTTTATAACACAACTCATGGCAGTATTTACATCCACATACATATGTACATATACCAAAAACATTCACTGAACCAACGAATAGAGAAGGATACATAGCTCGCATGTGATCCGTCATCTCTCATGTAACTTCATCGGGCCCAAAGTGCTTCCACTGCACTTTAACTTGCTCGATTGCTCGGTTCCAAAGAATGAGCATCTTTTTTCTGCAATATACATTGAGGTTCTCGTTGGAATTACCCATCTAGATCCACCTACAATACAGACCAATAAATCACATGATCAACATCTTTAACATACTTCTTAAGCAATGACACATGGAAAACATCATGGAATTTCACTGTCAGAGGCAGTGCAAGTCGATAGACTACTGGTCCAATCCTTTCAAGAATCTTGAAAGGTCCACAAAATTGAGGTGTCATCTTGGCACATGATCCAATCCTCAAGGGGTTATTCTTGGACTTGATGCATAAATACACCTATTCCCCAACCTGAAACTCTTTAAACAACTTGTTCCAATCTACATAACCTTTTTGCCTGTCTTGTGTTGCCTTTAGATTCTTCTTGATAACCTTTTTTTCCCATTCCATCTTTGCTAACATGTCCAGTCCTATCGATAAATTGTTCACTTGATCACTCCAACTAATGGGAGTATTACAACTCCACCATATAGTGCCTTAAACAGACTCATCCTCTGTTACTCCTGATACCCATTGTTATAAGCAAACTAAACCAATAGAAGGTACTCCTCCCATCTCCTTTGTTGTTGCATCACGTACATCCTCAACCTCTCCTCCAATATCCCGTTGACCGTCTTTGTCTATCCATCGATCTCTGGATGATAAGGTGTGTTGAAGGCCAACTCTGTCCCCAAACCTACAAACAACTCCTTCCAAAACTTGGAAGTGAACTTAGCATCCTTGTCTGACATTTTGAAAAATATAACTAGGTTCGATCTTCATAATGACATGTGTAATTGTGATTTTATGTAATTGATGAAAAGAAGAAAAAAAAATATTATTGTAATGCATGTCTCATGGGTTCATGAGCAAGGAATTTTATTTTTAGTAATGACTCCCATTGTGAGCCTTTAGGTTTTGTCGTCTAGTCATAAAAGTCAAACTGAGTCAATGTCATGTATGAAGGACCCTTCTTGGGCATGTTACATTTTGTATGAGTAATTATATAAGTATGAAAGCCCTCTAAGACAAACATAAGACCTTTCCTTCAAGTCGACTTCAAAATAGAATAAATGATCTCCTCCAAATTACACGACGACTCACCCTCCAACAAGTCGGCTTATTTGGTGGAGAAACAACTATAAATGGGGCAGTTCGACCCCATTTTAGGATCAGATTTTTGGTCAAGCAATTTGAAATCTAGAAGTGCGGGGATCACTTAGAAGGAAGCCTAATCATTAGTGAAGGGAGAAGGAAGTAGAGCGAATTTATTAGCTTCATTTTTGGGTCTATTTTTGGGTGGTTTTGTCATCACACATGCAAGGAAGAAGGAGCTCATTTGTTGTTGTCAGGCCAAAAAAGTTATAGTCATCCAAGGTAACCAAATTGGGATAAGTACAAGTCAAAAGGGGAGGTCAAGACAAGCTAGAAGGAGACCCTATCCAAAGTGAAGAAAATCAAAGTATATAAAAAGGTCTTATGCATAAATTAGGGTTTCTAAATTAGGGTCAAGGATTGTAGTCCTAAATGAAGGAGGCTAAAAGTCTGAAGCAGAAAGAAGCCAAATTTGAAGAGGAGTCGAGAAGAAGGAAGGAGTAGAAGGTTGACTAAGGATCTCATCAAGGGAATTTGTGTCTTGGTCTTAGAGTGCCAAATAGGTCAAGGGTCTTGGTCTTGGTATTCGCCAGTTAGAATCTCTATAAGAAGAACAATTTGTTCGGGTTTTCCTCTCAAGAGTGAGAGGATTTGGCCCTGAATCGTAGCCTATATTTTGTGTCTCTTTATGCTTTATGCTTGGTAGTTATTTGATGAACAATAACATTATAATAACATAAGTACAAGAAGATCTTAGTCAAGAAGTAAAAATCATTCACAAGCAATAATCTAAAGTAGAGAAATAACCTAATACTTGATGCCCTAGATTTCTCAACATGGTTTCAGAGCTAAGGTGATAAAGTCAGGGAAGGGCATCTTATCAAGGGACACTCAAGAATCAAATAATGGGGAAGGCATCAAAGCGAAGATCATCTTGAAGTCAAGATCTACAAAGGAAGCATCATAACCCTAGATCAAAGAAGAAGTCTACAAAGAAGTATTGGGATCATCATCAAGAGAAGAAGGCCAAAATCCAACTCAAGTTGAAGAGATCTACGAAACATGTATCTTGAACATTATTCATCCAATGGAAGCTAGATCAAAAGACATTATCATCAAGGTTCTAAGGCAATCTCTCTCTCGTTGAAGCAAGATTCCTACCATTGGATACATCATCAGAAGTCATTATCGATCTTCATCAACAAAGACTTCACCATCAAAGGATCCAAAGGGATCTCCCTCTTTGTGGGATCAACGATCATTATTGAAGAAAACTATCTTCATCAAGGAGAATTATCATCATCAACATCAAGGAATCAACAAGGAGAAGGAACATCCTATCAAGTAAGTATATTTACAAGGAAATCAACAAATTGGTTGGGCTTCAAACTATCTTGCATGGAAGAAAAGGTCAGACCTGAATCTCATTGAAAATGAGGTCATGAAACATGTCAAATGATCTATCACTAAACCAGGAAAGGAATATGCTCAAGCTCTTGAAAAGTATATGAAAGGGGAAGTTAGGGTTCAAAGAATTCTCATAGAGTCCATCAAGGATCCCCTCATCCCATATGTATCTACAATCGAAACTTCAAAAGAAATCTATGATAAATTGGTAGAGTTGTATTCCGTAAGCACTGTTGGATAAGTCGTCTCATGAAGGAAAGAACTCTACAAGCTAAAGATGTTAAGGGAACACAGAATAGCCTCATACTTTATGAGGATACCTGAGATTGGGGATCAACTTCAAGATCTGGGATAAGTCATGTCTGATAGAGAAATGACTACAGTTGTACTAAATGCACTACCAGAGGAGTGGGGTAACTTTACTTCAAGTATTTATGGTAAGAAATAAGCTACTCCATTCCAAGATCTATGGTCTCTGTGCAATATTGAAGAATCTAGACTAAAGGCCAAATTTGATGTGGGAGTAGGTGAGAAAAATCAAGGGCACCAGTGCTATCGGTTGTTCAAGCGTTGGTGCATTATCTTATTTAACACACCATGTCTTTTAATTTATTTTATAAAAATATTATTTAGATAGTGCACCATGTTATTTGCAACACTAATGATTGTATGGATAGTAAAGCATCGGTGCGTTTGTATATTTTAAATGCACCATTCAAAAAACATCTGCCAAGACATCCACCCACCCACCTCTGCTACAAATAAATTTTTGGAATATTTGTATAACGACTTCCACAAAAACCCTCGTTAGAAGGTCTTTTCCTTGTAGTGTTTATTAGAGTAATGCTAACATTCTTCTTGTAAAGGTTCATGTCACTTATTTTTCTTGTGGTGATGTTTCATGCACATTACTTGTAAGTATTTCACAAAGCTATTTTTACTTGTATTCATCAAAAGTTGTATTGGTTTCTTACGTGTTGTTGATTTAGAATAGAACATATCATAAAGAAAGTGAGATGGAAACTGAGCCAATATACTAGATGGGACTCCTATTCCAAACAATATAGGGTCTAGTTGGGACTTTACGCCTGGGAGATCCCCTGATCGTCGGTGGAACATTTGGGCCCATCAACATTTACATAGTCTAATTTTCTAGAATATTATAAGATTTGTTGTGGTGAACAATTCTAGTGGAATATTCATGATAGACTATATATCATACTTGTCTTAGAGCAATTTTCTTTAGAGTAATTATAGGAAATCATAGGATGCAATTATTTTTTTAAGGAATTAAGTCAAAGAACCCTAACCATGGTAGATGAGTCTATTTATAACAACCCTCAATATCTGAAAAAAGAGTGATTTATGAGGCTTGAAGAGAAAGTCACTAATCTCACAATAGCCTCCTTGTGGTAGCTCTAGAAAGTAATCTTAGAACATTCAAAGAAGCTATAGGCTCTAATTTAGAGATCGGGTTAGGGGGGGAACTAGGAGAAAAGCTAGAAAAGGAGCCAAGGAAAGAGCTTGAGAAAGAGCATCCAAGTTCTAATACCATTACCCCTTCACATTCCTTATTTAAAATGGAAAAAGTGGACATCAAGCGATACCAAACTGAGGCGGATGTGGTAAATTTAAATTATTGGTTGCTACGATTCAAGGTCTATTTTGGCATCCACCAAAGAACAAAATAATATTTTTCCAAATTTAAATTAGAGGGTCATGCATTAAGTTGGTGAGAATGGATCATAGAGACATTAGGCTAGAGGGTGATACACCAATAACTAAGTGGGAGGATTTCAACCCCTTTATTAAGTCCTAGTTCTACCTTATTGGGCATGTAAAGTACTACTGGATCTATTAGTATTACTTTAGGTAAAGGCAAGGGAAAATTGTGTAAGAGGACACCATTGAATTCAAGAAGATAAATAGCATGTCGGGTATCTCTCCCAAGAACCTATGTCTACTCCTCAGGTATTTGGGAAGCCTGCAGAGTCATTTGAGAAAGAAAGTGATGCTTTTCATGCCTAGTATAGTTAATGAGGCTTGTGTGTAAGCAAAACATCTGAAAAATATAGGCGACAAGCTAGGACAAGCAAGTGGTTCCAAATAGAAGAGCACTAACATACTTCCAACAAGGGAAAAAATAAGTGGAAAGGGAAAGACAAGAAGACAACAACCTTTGCACATCTATGCAAGAATCTAAGTAACCAATACATCCATTGTAATATTGATGGACACACTGAAGAAAAGTGTTGGAAACTATATCTAGAGTTGAACCCTAAGAACTATAAGAAGGATTCCAAGAAGAAGAACCTTCTAACCATGGATTCAAGCAAAGTAAAGAGCATCTCAAACATGGATGAGAATATTTCATATGCTTCAATGAAGAATGTGGTGAATTTGAGTATCCTTCATCATCAAGAAGAGAAGGAGATGATATAACTCTTCCATAACAAGGTCCAGGTCAATAAGACCAAGGTAGATGCTCTATTTGATTCTCATTCACAAGCCAATATCATAATAGTTGATCTAGTCAACAAGCTTGGGTTGGATGTTCATAACCAACCAAACCCATACTTGTTGGGGTGGGTAAAAGGATACAAAAATCAAGGTCACAAAATGGTGCAATATCAAATTTTCTATAAGTGTAGAGTTTATTGATGAAGTGGAACTAGATGTAGTACCCCTTGACTTGTGTGGTGTAGCATTTACAAGCCCCTATATGTATACGAGGGATGAAATCTTCATAGAAAGCTAACCAATACCACCTAATTAAGGATGGTAATTCCTACATCATTTATGTACACAAAGGTAAATCAAAGATCTCACTAGTAAGTGCCAACCAAGCTAAAACGTTGATTAGTTGCAGTAACAATTACATGTTGCTTTTCTTAATAAAGAATAAACTAGGCAATGGATTAGTAAGGGCAAAAGAATACTTGAGGGGATGTACTAAAGAGAAAAATATTAGTCAGAGGAGCTTCTACATGCATATAAATAACTATTATAGGAGCCTAAATGGTTTCCATCTAAGAGCAAAGTGGAGCATGAGATATAATTTTTGCTTGACTCTCGATTACTAAACATTGGGATGTCTAAGAAGTTTTTTTCTAAAAGTAGATGAGGTAAAGAAAAAGCTAAAACATCTACTAGAGATGGGAGTAGTTCAAGTGAGCACCTCAAATTGTGGGTCAACTATCATAATTATACCCAAGAAGGATGAGATAGCGGATGTGTATCAACTATAGGGTATTGAACAAGATTAGACTCAAGAATCAGTACATTCCACATAAGATCAATGATTTATTATACTAGTTTTAGCATGTAATGTAATTCAACAAGCTAGATCTAAAATCAGGATACTACCAGGTATGTGTCATAGAAGAAGACAACTATAAGATTGCCTTTAAGGCAAGTCAATATTTTAATGAATGGTTGGTCATGCTATTTGGTTTATGTAATGAACCTACTACATTAATGATACTAATGAATTATGTATTGCTCACATATTTAGATTCAATTGTTATAGTATATTTGGATGATATATTGGTTTATAAATCTACTTGGGAGGAGCACATCTCATATCTCACACAGGTATTAGAGACTATAAACAATCACTAGTTGTTGGATAACCTCAATAAATTTGAGTTTTCTCAGTAGTATTGGTTTATTTGGGGTATGTTATCGATGGAGGGGAACTCAATACATATCCCACAAAGATGGAGGCCATCATGAAATGCCTAGTTCGTACTAACGACATATAAGTTAATATATTTGTTGGGATAAAATTGTACCTATGGAAGTTCATAACATCCTTTTCAACAATAATTACACCATCATAATAACAACAAGTGGTGATAGTTTCTAGTGGAGAAATAATCAATAGAAGGGTTTCAATGAGCTAAAATGAAAAATTAGTCAAGCTATAGTCCTCACATTAGCAAAGTTGTAGAATCCTTTCAAATTGGAGATGGATGCAAATGAGTATGCCATGGGATCAATGATGAAATGAGGTAAGCCAGTATGATATGATTCAAAAATGTTTCATTAGGGGGGGGGGGTTCTTAAACTACCCTACATATGATAAGGAACTCTATGTCCTAGTGCAATTTGTTAAGAAGTGGAAGCACTAACTAATGGGAAAGGAGGCCATCTTCCACATAAATTACCAACAATGTAATATTTATAGACCTAGATTAAGCTTCAACAAACCAAACATTACGAGTGGATGGGGTTTTTACAACAATTTCACCTCGTCATCAAGTATAAAAAATGGAAACACTAATAGGTTGTATGACATGTTATCAAGGCCATCCACAATAGAGATTACATCTTTGGGAACTCTTATGCACATGGATCATTTTAACCATGATGCATGTAAAGAAGTGTTATAGATCCATTTGGGCACATCAACCCGACTTACAGATCAGTACTATTAGGGCCCATCAAACCCTAATTCAGTTGTTACATGCCCTAATTAAGTCAACTATCAAGAATTCCTCCTTCCCAAGAGATTCCATGACTGAAATCATCCAAAAACTGCCTCTAAGAAGTTCAGCGCATGCAGGCCTTCATCAGGGTGCACTGCAGTACAACCCAGTACACTTCCAGGGTGCATTGCAGTGCACTTGAGCCCTCTTTGGCTTGTGCTTGGCGAATTTGAGCGAAATATGCATTGGGGTTTGGAATATTCTTATCCATGGGATGCCTCTAGAAGTTTCCCAAGGTTATCCTCCTTTGGGCTCGAAATTGGATGAGGTAGGGAGTTAAGGAACACCAATCCCTTTATTCATTCCTCTATGGAACTAAATCCTAAGTTTGGGAGGGCATTCATTGTCACCATTTATGACATAACTTCCTTCGTTCACCTATAAAAAGGCCCGTGATCAGGGGTTGGAAATCATTGAATTATTGGGAGATGCTATTAGTATGAGAATTGAGTTGGTTTCAAGTATTGTAATGATGTCAAAATGTCTTACTTGTTATGAAGAGAGGATGGGAATAAATTGGAGGAGTGAAACCGAATCAAGCAAATTGGGTTGTAACTCTTCCTTTTACTAATAAAGTGTTCAATTTTTTTCCATATGTTTGTGTTGTTTATTGATGCTTTCATATGTCTATTGTGCACTTGATTCCATTTTATGTTTAATTAGTAGATCATTATCATATGCTTTGATCAGTTTTTGTCTTCTGCCTGTGTGTAGGTACTTTTCAAGCGGATTAAGTACGGAAAGGAGCGATAGAATTGGTCAAGGGAGATAAGGAGTAAGCGAAATCTTCAGGTAGGATTCTTTACTGTCTTATTTAATCTATTGGTTATAGAAAAAGTAGAGAATGCTTTGCAATGTTGTTCTAGACTTAGCTACTAGTCTAGGGGTTTAAGCGTTTATCTGTAGACACTAAAACTTCCCAAAACAAATTGGCGATTCCACTAGGGAACGATTATCCATCTTAGTATCTTATCAGCCTCTTAAGACATTTCTACATACTGTACTTGTGGTCGTTGATTGAATTTTAGTCTTATTTCATTGAAAATTGAGTCAAAACTATGTCAAATTGCCTTAAAAAATGGCTTATTGTTACCAGCGCAACCCAGTGAAGGACACATTGCGCTGCAATGCACTTCCCACATTGAGCCAGTGCACTGAAGTGAACTGTCTCTCACTACAGCCTGCGCTGATCCCTTGATGGTTATTTTCCCATCTAGGAGCTGAAGTTTTTTTCCAATTTTCTCCTGTTTGAATGATTTACTGAATGTCAATGATGTCTTGTCTCTGAACATAGTTTTCATCTCCTTAGCTGGCCCTACTTAGAATAGGATTGATAAATGTTTCTTATGCATTTACTCTATCATTTTCAATCTATAGTCAAAAGTTAGTTTTTTGGTCGATTGATCTTTATCGAAAGAAAGTGTCGTAAAATCGTCTTTTCCTTCGAAAATTGAATTATTGTAAAGTCTTCATTCATGAAAGATCGATTGATTGGTGTGTGCATATGATTAGTCTTTTTGTTGAAAGTGTCGTAATACCTCATTTCTTTGAAAACGAAAGTGTCGTAAAGTCTTCCTTTCCTTGAAAAAAAATTGTCACAAAATCATCATTTTTATGAAAAGAGTTTATTGATTGGTTGTGCATTAGTTTTCCTTTTTGTTCATTCAAATTAAGGGAAATCGAAAAGAAATACATGCATTTTGCATCATTCATATTGTAGTTTGTGAATGCTTGAAAGGAATAGCTAGGTAAATTTCATTAGATGTGCTCTTTGTCAAAGATCTGGTTGCTCTATCCCTACTAGCTAAGGATTTTCATTGTTAAAATGAATGGAAAGAATGCTTATCATATTAGTTGCATTTTAGGAATTGCAAACATACATCACGTGGTGAACTTTTAAAGGCAAATTCGAAAGAAGATCAACTTAAAATTTATCTAAATTTACCTAATGGAGCATTGTCACTTAATGAAAAACGTTTAGAGGTCTAGACTAGAGACGTGTTCCGGCGTCGTAAAACAAAGCAGCTGTTGCTAACTTGTCTACAATACATCTCGAGTGTGATACCTCATTCCACATACTTGAGTATATCGTAGCTCATCCATATACCTTTGGGTATATAGGGTGGTGTTACAGTATGTAAAGTATATGGGAATGCTCTCACTGTGCGGTTTTGCATTAAACAACGCTTATACGAATTGGGCCACCACGTACTTTTGAGTATATATGGGAGGACAACACTAGGTTGATATCCATCCTTAGGTAACCGAGTCGACTGCCTTGCACACTGCGATACACCGAACACAACATTCAGGGAGATTTCCTGCCTGTACTTCTTGGTTCGCCAGGAGGTATTCTGCAGTTCACACTTGCTTGGTAAACCTTTTGCCTAGATTATCCCTCTTTTGTTTTGTTATGTTACTTTGATTAAAATAAAATTAATTGACCGTGGATAACATCCTCCATGATCACTCCTTAGTTGATCTTAGGTTGAAACATATGGGCGACAAATCCAGAGTCCACCGATCAAGGAATTCCTTTTGATGGGAATCCTAGTCCTTTTCCTCCTTTTGGAAATATTGGTGCTCCATATATGGCTACATTGTCCCTTCCGAGATTTACCATTGGCTTGCCAATATGGTTGTTTTCAACCCCCTTGGTTCAAAATGTCGTGATTTCTCCGCAATCGAGTACACCTCCACTTAGACAAATCAACCTCCAGTTGATCCTTTGCCTTCTTCCTCGGTTGTTTCTTCCTCCCCTTCTTCCTCTTCGCCTGGTGAAAGTACTGGTACTAGTAACCAGGTAGCTAAGAAGAAGAAGAAAGGGAAGAAGAAGTAGTAGAAGAAAATTCAGTAGAGGGGCAACCAAGCAAACATCGCTTTGAATGCAACATCTGATGAGAAACCGCTCGTCAAGCCTCATAAAGTTCGATATCTATGCAAACTTTGTGCGGGAGACCATCTTCTTCGAAATTGTCCTGATATTCCTTAGATCTTAGAAGAATGGTCTTCTCGTTCACATCATCCTGTGTCATCAACTTCTGGAGATCATGTTGGTGACACAGCATCAACTAGTGGTAGTAAAGTTCATGGAAAGAAGGGAAAAGTCAAGTTTCCCTGTAGGTTATGTGAAGGGAATCACCCCCATTCACCTTTGTTCCTATCTGGATGAAGCCAAAAAAGTGTTGGATAACTATCCTGCTTCACTTACAAGAAACTCTCCCTAAATCCTTCACTAGTTGATGAATTGACTGACCAAGATCAACCGTCGGTTAAACCCAATCTCTCTGAAAGTGAGTCCTATGAGTCTATACCGAACCCAAATCAACAGGTCGAGGTAATAGTTGACCCGATTTCAGCTTCACTAAATCGGATCTTTCCCGAAGAAAGTGAATATGATACCACGCAAGTTATTTTTGTTTCTTCAGATTCTAATGAGCTTGGGGGTAGTCCTCTTGTTACATCAAGACAGGAGGAAAATCCTCTAGTTCTTATAACTCAAGGGGTTAATTCTCCCATTTTTATGGTACCCCCTCCAAGTAGTCTAGTCACTTCCTTTGATTGGAATCGACTAGAAGGATTTCGTCTTCCTTCTTATGTGCCTTTCTAGATCATAGTACAAGTTTGTAATATGATTGTATTTGGCACTATTATAGATGAAGGTGCATCAGTGAGTATCCTTTCCCCAATTGCTTGGAAAGCACTCGGTTCGCCGCCACTTGTCCCTGTTACCCAGAATCTGTTGGCTTTTAATAGAGGAACCAATCGACCATTAGGGATCCTTCCTTAGTTGCCTATTACTTTGGGAGGAAAAATCGTTTATCTGAACGTGATGGTAGTCTCAGGCCCTTTAGATTACAATTTACTTCTTGGGTGCGACTATGTTTATGACATGGGAGCTATTGTTTCAACGCTCTTTTGAGTGATTTGTTTCCCGCATGAAGGCATAATTATCACCGTTGACCAGCTTTCATTTCCCGGTCCAAATATGGCTTTCAGTCAACCATCTTACCTAAATAGTCCTTTTGTACCAATGGTATCATCCCCGCCACGGGTTAATTATGTGGCAACCCGTTCCATACCTACATCGACTGATGATCAATTCAATGATGTTGTACATCATGTACTGAGGGCATTGGAACTAGATCTCTCCTTCATGACCTCTTATGAGTTGTGATTGAAGGAGTATGAGGATAGTTCTCTTACTGTGTCAACCTCATTAAAAAATGAAACAACTCCCATGAGGATATTTCCTTGTCTTGTGTCAATCTCGTTAAAAAATGAAACAAGGACCCCTGGAGCAAAGTTCTAAGTCAAGTCTTTGATTAGATCTTGTAAAATCCCAGTCGAGTCTTTCACTTGATCTCATAAAAGAACCTTCATTCCATCCACCTGATAGCCACAAATTAGGTGAATGTAATGAAGCTTGGGGGGCATGCACCTAATGGTAAAGATAAGTTTCCCTCTAGGTTATGTGAAGGGAATCACCCCATTCACTTTTGTCCCTATCTGGACGAAGCCAAAAAGGTGTTGGATAACCGTCCTGCTTCACCGCAACGACTTCCATCTGGTTACAGAAGACTCTCTGTTTCATCATGTTGGGGGCATGTAAACTAATCTCAAGCATAGTTTTTCATTTTAAGCTTGTGTAAAAATGAAACTGAATCCAAGCATAGTTTTTCGTTTCAAGCTCGTGTAAACATGAAACTGAATCCAAGCATAGTTCCCTATGGTTCAAGCTTGTGTAAAAATGAACCCATTTCCATTTTAACCCTTGTGATTTCCATTCTATCAACCTTTTCATCAGATGAGCCTTGGTTGTTTTCATCCCATCATCACCATCCTTTTGGCTGATCATATGCTTTCACTTGGTTGTTTTACCCTTTTTGAGGAAGAATTGTAATGAGTGGTCTTATTAGCCAGCCTCTTCACATAAATCAACATGTTTTGAGAAGTTCCAACATCACCAGAACCAGTTGCTACCCTAGACACCACTCGTTCCTCAAAGTGGAGTCCTCTTTAAGCTCTTTTCAAACTCTTTAAATATGAAAAGATTATCAAGCGCGTGTCCTTTTCAGCTCGTTAACTGATTGGAAACGATATCTCTCTTGTATTATTTTACGCTTTTTCAGGCTTGAGAGATTAATTTACGAAAAAGAACTTGTGGAGTTTTCTTTTTGTCCCTTTTCAAACTCTCTAAACATGAAAAGGACTGAGTTATCTTTGTCTTTAAACTCGTTAAAAACATCAAATAGCGACAAACTTGTCCATCTAGACAAGACCGAGTTTCACCTTCGCTAGACTTGTTAAAGCATCAAATAGCGATGGATTCACCAGAAGGGTGAAATTATACAACAAGCATATGTTATCCTCCTCAAGCTTGATATAAATAAAGAGGTACTGGTTAGCAATGACTGGGAAAATGGGAAAAGGGGGAGAAAACTTTATGATAGTAAGTTGCTCTTGAACATGACACTTTCACCTCATCACCATGACTATCTAGGTTGGGTCATTCAGATTGATGGTTATCACACCGTTGGTCTATCATACCATCCATTAATTTGTTTTGGGTCAATGCTACCAATTCATCTTAGTGTCACCGACATGTTCAATAGAAGTCATTCAGTTCAAACTTCGTCCTTTGCAATACCGTAAACCTTCATTTTCGTGAGCGCCATTCCTAAACCTTCTGTCGTCAATAGATTTTCATCTCCAAAATCATTTACCTCGTTTTGTGTCATTGATGTGGGATACATCAAGGCCCTCCTGTGACGAGTCGCTTCTTATCGACATCAGTACATTATCCAAGAAGTTGAATTAGAAATACCCCTTCAGTACCTTGAGGCTTGCATACATCAATGGTAGGTTTCTTGCTTCCGGTGATAGGTTGACATCACTGGCTTTGACCGAAAGACTTTGTATGGTGTTCGACATCAAATCATTTATTCACACCATACGAAATGTACTATAGTACCTTGAGGGTCATTATCATTATTGGTGATTCCTCTCGCGTTTGTTAATGACTTACATCATTGGTTGGTAATCAAATGATGTCTTCCTATGTTCGACTTTAGATCATCTATTCACATGGTTATACTTGTACTTGAGCGGAAACTTGGGCGCGATTGAAGACCCCGGATCTAGTTTCATCCATCCGAACTGTGATATTTTCAGGAGTACTAAATCAAATGTACAATGGCCTTACATTCATGGTCATCCATTAATGGGTCTATATCTATAGACGACTATATTTGTACATGTAATGAAAGTTTATACGCTGAGCATGTGTATGCCTTCCCTCAGCAAGTTCATGAGAAAAAATCAAATTATCATGATATATGTATTGTAATTGATGCAGGTCACCTTCTACTTCGAAACCTCCTCTCCACATAGTAAAGCATTTCACTCGACATACATAGTTACTACTTCGTGCTTTAGGGGGAAACTCTTATAGATCCATTTGGGCACATCAATCCCGATTTACAGATCAGTACTATTAGGGCCCATCAAACCCTAATTCAGTTGTTACATGCCCTAATGAAGTCAACCATCAAGAATTCCTCCTTCCCAAGAGATTCCATGACTGAAATCATCCAAAAACTGCCTCTAAGAATATCAGCACAGGCAAGCCTTTATCAAGGTGCACTGCAGTGTAGCCTAGTACACTGCTAGGGTGCATTGTAGCGCACTTGAGCCCTCTTTGGCCTACGCTGGGCGAATTCGAGCGAAATATGCATTGGGGTTTGGAATATTCTTATCCCTAGGATGCCTCTAGAAGTTTCCCAAGGCTATCCATTCCTTTGGGCTCGAAATTGGATGAGGGAGGGAGTTAAGGAACATCAATCCCTTTATCCCTTCCTCCATGGAACTAAATCCTAAGTTTGGGAGGGCATTCATTGTCACCATTTACGACATAACTTCCTTCATTCACCTATAAAAAGACCACTCATCTAAGTGATTAGGGGCCATGAATCATTGAATTACAGGGAGATGCTATTAGTATGAGACTTGAGTTGGTTTCAAGTATTGTAATGATGTCAAAATGTCTTTCTTGTTATGAGGAGAGGATGGGATTGAACTGGAGGAGTGACACTGAATCAAGAAAATCGGGTTGTAACTCTTCCTTTTACTATGTTACTATGCTTTCATATGTGTATTGTGCACTTGATTCCATTTTATGTTTAATCAATAGGTCATTATCATATGCTTTGATCAGTTTTTGTCTTTTCTATGTGTGCAGGTACTTTTCAAGCAGATTAAGTACGGAAAGGAGCGACAAAATTGGTCAAGGGAGATAAGAAGTAAGCGAAAGCTTCAGGTAGGCTTCTTTACTATCTTATTTAATCTATTGGTTATAGAAAAAGTAGAGAATGCTTTGCACTGTTGTTCTAGACTTAGCTACTAGTCTAGGGGTTTAAGCGTTTATCCGTAGACACTAAAACTTCCCAAAACAAGAAGCATGCACAAAAGATGAGGACTTCAAGTAGCTACAAGGATAAATCCCTATAGAAGAAGGTGATAGTAAGGATGATTATCATCTCCATAAAGGGTTACTATACAAGCTAGAAAAGCTTAATGTTCTTAAAGGTGGAACATTGTATCTCATGAGAGAGGCTCACACATTCAAGGTTGGAGGAAATTTTGGTGTTGGGAATACAATTAATAACTTGTAAAGGTATGCGTACTAGACTAGAATGCAAGAGGATGTAGAATGGTATATTATAGGATGCATACTATGATGTACTAGCAAGCCTAATAATAGGAAGCATGGTATATCTCATCCTTTACTTGTACCCTCATGACCTTAGGAAATGATTTCCATGGATTTTTTGGTGGCTTACAAACAACTCGAGAGGGACATGACATTTATTTGTGGTAGTTGGGAGGGTTAGCTAGACATGCGTTCTTTTGCAAAGTAAAAATACCATCAAAGGATAAGAAGAAAAAAACATGTTATTTGAATAGGTGTTGGTTCAATTTAGGATACCAAGGAGCATCATAATGGATAAAGAGATGAAATCTCTCAATGCCTTTTAGACTATGCCTTGGAAGAAGATGGAAACTAAGTTGAATAGATCTACAACATTCCATCCATAGATATATGAGCATATAGAAGTAGTCAATATGATTTTGGTGCGACTTTTGAGGTATTACAATTAGGAGTATATGAAGATATAGGACAATAATTGGATCTATATTCAACACTCTTATAATAGAGCACTCCACACTTTTTCTAGCAAGTCCCCTTTTGAAACTTGTTTTTGGTATTTGCTTCCTTCACCCTTGGACATTCTATATGGAAAACTAGGAGGAGTGAGGAAAGATGAGAGAGGAGAAGCACTTAGAGCAAAGAAGTTTGTTGATAAGACTAGATAGATCCATTCACAAGTACATGAGATGTTGAAGAATTCATAGGAAAATTATAAGCCCAAACATGATAAACATAGAACCAAGAGGTCATTTAGAGTGGGAGATAGAGTTTGGTTATAGGTGAACAAGGAAAGGGTACAAGGTCCTAATTAGAGTATCAAGGATCTATAGGCCCTTTGGAGTTATAGGAGAAGGTGGGAGATAATGCCTATAGACTTCGTCTACCCCCATACATGTGCACTTACTTAGTAGTGAATGTGGAGAATTTGAAACTCTATGAGCCTTTCATGGTCGATCAGAAGGAGTAACATGTCCTACCTACCATGTAGGACTTGGTAGAAGAAAATTTTGTAGAACAAGTCCAAAAATAGAAGACAAGTTTAACATGACCTTTGGAAGATTGGTTGAAAGGACAACTTCTAGGCAAAGAAAAATGGTACTTTAGGGAGAAGGTAGAGGAATAATTTCCTCACCTCATTCAGTAAAGCTTTTGGTTGCCAAAATACTCCCTGAATATGGAGGCATGATCTGTATTAGATCATCATAAAATTTAGCATCTGTCTTGGTGCTTTTTGGTTGAAAAAAATTGGATGAATTAGCAAGCAGGGTCCATTTTAGTGGTAGGTCCTAGGTTGGAAAATTGGGATTCGAATCCTTCCAGATCCATTTTTTGGCATCAAATGGAATTTTTTGGGGTTTCAATGTCAATAACCTATGCACACACCCTCTATGTCGATTTAAATATCGATACTTTTCCAATAATGTGAAAATAACTCCAGTTGGAGCTTGTATGCAAAAGTTACACCCCACACATGTTAACTTACCTTACTAACCACCATGGTAAAAGTGCCTACCATGTTAGCCCCCCTTTACTCACATATGCGGGGCTAGACACATGTGGAATTTTAAAAATAATATAGAAGGTACAAAATATTGTCACAATTGAGGTTCAAGGAAGTCAAAGTACCATCCTTAGATGGTTATCAACTATGTTAAATATCAGAGCACTAGGAGGAGAAGGGCTTCAATTATTTAGCATTGTATATTATTCATAGCTAAGTAAAACATATAAGGGTGGAATTTTATAAACATAACATAGGAGGAGGATTTTGTAGTAGTCACTGAAGACACAATATAAAAAGGTAACTCCATAGAGATTTCTCATTCCTTTGTATGTGCATTTTTTATAATTAAAGCAAATAGAGAAGAGGATAGGACTCACCTTCTAGTTGGGTTAGGAATATACATATTTCAATGCTTGAGGTTCTGCTTAGACAATAAGGGTTGAATCCAATACAAAAAATACTCATTATTAGCTCAACACATCACATGAAAGAATTGAATTCGAGTGGGGAATATGAGAACATTCCTCCCAGTCACTCGAGATAAAACCAATTGAATATGGATGACGTGTTTATATTCCTATTCTTTCCATTTACTAGTTTAGTTATTTGATAAATTCGAGCAAAGATAATAGTTAATTAATTTTGGATCTAACGGAAATTAATTTCCATATTTAAATATTTCATACCATTATAAGATCTATTATGATGAAGAGTTTTAGTGGAATATCCACAATTATTTACAAATCACCTATACCTTAGTTGGCCAATTGGAAAGTCAAATGGGTTAGATGACTATGTCTTCTACTTTGCCTCCAACTACACCAACATTGCATAATTCCTTAGTCCTCACCTATACCTAAAAGATTCATTCAGTACAATCTACAAATTTGAAGAATGCTCAACAACTTGGAGGAAAAAAAAAGAATAAGAAGAAAAAATATACTCATGGGAAAGGATCTTCCCCCAATCAAAACGCTATTATGGGAAGCACTAGTTAGCCAAAAAAAAATGAAATTCCATTGCAATATCTACACTAGAGATCATCCTACTCATAATTGACCTAAAATGGATGAAATTAATTGATACTTAGCCCAATGGAATCCTTAGAAACAACTCGTTATCTAATGAATCATTCCCCCCTCAATAACAATAGATAGTTGCAACATCCCCTATGTTTTCACAAGGGGGAAACAGTAAACATGTGAGCATCTACATATGAGATCGTGAAGTTAATATTTAGAGTAGAGTTCATAATTATAATCATATTGAGATTTTTCCTATGGATAAGGATCCATATTCATCCCAACTAGGTGGTTCTCTACAAATAGAGAATATTTCCAATGATATGGTGCATCTCCCTATCAAGGATTTCTTAGGAAGGTTTGCGTACAACCCAAATTCTCAAGCTACTCATAATTGTAATATTGTTAAATATTTGTCTCGAGCAACTTGTGGTATGTTTGCCCTAGAGTTCCTTCAGAGCTCCATTATGCAACACAAAGAATTATTGGCCATAATTGGTGGAGTTCATCCCTCATATGTTTTTACTGATTACATTTAACATTGACCAAAGTGGGAATAGACTTCCTCAACCCTTTGCTTTCCAAATGCAAGTACCTTCATGTGGGACATATATTTAGAAGCATTATTGATGAAGGAGCCTCCACTTGCATTATGCCTTTGTCTTGTTGGAAAACCTTAGGTTCTCTAAAGCTTATTTATTCCAACACCATGTAGAAGGCATTTAATGTTCATACCTTTAAGCCTCATGGAATCATTTCTATCTTTCTGATTACATTAGGTGGAAAATTTGTTTCCGTTGAAGTTTAAGTAGTCAATGCTCCTTTAGACTATAATATATTGTTAGGGCATACTTAGTCTTGTGTGATGATGACAATTATACATTTAGTCCATATATCCCTCTTACCATATTTAAATTGGATATTGGACGCTTGATTGACGAACTAACACTAGCGTGCATGTTCCATTAGTTGGTGATTCCAAGGATGCTTTTGATAGTAGTGGTGCCAAGATGTTAAAGATTCATCTCTCATGTGAATTTTTCTTTCCCACCACCAAGTTCTATTAATTCAAATCATATATGTATGATCTATTTAGGTACTATTGAATCACAAGGTTTGTCCTCAACATCTAATCCATAGGGAATTCACCTTCTTGTTCAATATCTTATCACACTCATTCATTGAGTTTGCTATAAAAATGTGAAAAACAAGGTCAATATATTATAATTAGCGTGGGCTGGGTGGGTGGTGAGGATGTGGGGTATGAGGGGGTTTATAGGTATTGTGCAATATAAAAATAGGTATTTGGTAAAAGTAGGGGATATCTAGTGACTATAGAGGATTTCTTATTAAAAAGATGTGTTGGGAGGGGGGTTAGACAAAAGGACTTTGGGAGGTATTTTTCAATGTCTAGTGAAATTAGAGGTAAAATTTAATATCCCACAAATGGACATATTATGCCATTGGCTCACTAACTAGATACCCCATGGTCTATTCCTATCAAGGATCCAATACTTCCACACTTGCTTTCACTGAACATAGTTATTGGAGTATATTTTTCATTTGAAATATTTACATAATCATAGCTCTCCTTTCAAACACTTTATATATGTATTTTCTTGGGAATCAAGTGAAATGCTACACCTTAACCCAATTGTGTATAGGATTCATCTTTTGGAACTTATCACTTAACTTTATAGTCCAGTCCATACCTGATGAATGTCTCATGTCTTTTCCGTGTCTTGGTGGTCACCATTATAAGGGGTTATGATAACTCACAACATTTGTAAATTATGTGTCAATGTTAGTCCTAATGTTTGGTCTGAAAGTAATTCGATTCAGTTTCATTCCCAATGTCATAACATGTTAGGAGCATGGAAGTTCAAATCTATGTAGCATGACACCTTTATAGTGAGGCAAATGTCACCAATAAGGGCTTATGTGTTCATTGACTATAAATGAGATCCTTGGCTTGAGTATTATGAAGGGAGCTAGTTGAATAAGTACTTTGCATAAGAAAAAATGCTGCATAGTGCTTTGTACCATATTGTATTTTTAAGGTTACTTTAAAAAAACATACACGCACACAAGTTCTCTTTCTTACATAAGTCTTCCCACCATTCATCTGGGGATCAGATGGCCCATCCAATGGAGTTGAACAAGGGGAAACATGTATAAGATCCTTTATAAGTGGAAGGATACATCTTCAATTGATTTTGAGCTATGTGTTTTGATTTGGCACACAGTAGTAGATTTTTCCTTTCATTATGATCCTACACTATTAATCATCATTTGTGCCAACATTATGCCTTAGGTTTGATCCCATTAGGTTGTGACATGAACCTCCTTTCTTTGTAGTAGGCTTAAGCTTGTATAGTAATGCTTATCATTCCTGGCTTTGTCTAGTTAGCATTCCTCTTACCATTTGGTGCCCATATTGTCATCATATGTAGGCCTAGGAATATTCATTAGTCCCGTCATGACTAAAAGTGGAGCCCCATAATCATGTTTTAGTATTTTCTTCTAGCCTATCCTGAAGACTTTCTTATCATTATTTATGTTGCTTAGTAGTTCCTATGCATATTGCTGCTAATGTCTTAGTGCATACTGTTTCATTGTTGCTTACTTCGTTCTAACATAGTGATATCAATTATGCTTGATCCTTAGTCATTTGCATGTATTTCCTATGTTTAGTGACCTTATACCTTTGGAGAAGACATTCATGAGTGGAAATAACTTACCCAATGATTTTTTTTGCATTTGTTTTGCATAGGTTTGTTCCATGTGCTTGAAATGTAGTTGAATTCCTTTGAGCCACTCATTTTCTCCACTATAGCATAATTTTATTTCATTTTCATGTATTCCAAAACATGAAAAAGATCCTAAAAATAAAAGGGGAAGAGAATTTTGATTTGTATTTTATTTAGTTAGCCTACCACCAGGCCTTGTCTCCCTTGAACATAACACCTTCTTACATTATTAGCTTACAATTGGAATATAGTATTGGCCTAGAAGTTGTACCATGATTTTGAGCTTCTACTCCTTTAATTGGTTATTCTTCCAGTCACTATGGAGAAAGCTTCAATGCCTCCAATGTTGTTGTTTTATATAATTAGTCTTGTGAGTGTTAGTGCTGCTCATTCCTCATGGTGTGCTACATGTTCAAGGGAAACTTTGAGCATGAGTTGGCCATTTGTAGTTGATTAACCTTTCATGTTATCCATCCCTATGTCAATCTGTACTTGGTGGTTTTTTTATTCTACACAATCTTTTGATTCTTATTTCATGTCAATTGATGTGGAATATATTATTTCCCTCCTTTTGATATATCTCTTCCCTTCGATTCCAAATCTTTGTCTAGGAAGTTAGTATAGAAACCTTAGTAGTACCAAGAGCCTATATAGATCAATGACAATTTCCCTCATGATAAACAATGGGTTCACATCATTAACCCCTATTTGATCAATTATCCAAGTGTTCAATTCTAGATAATTTATCCATGCTTGTGAGAGTGTACTATGTATCTTTGGTCCATATTCATTATGAGTGCGTCCCCTCACATCTATTAATGGTTTTTACTTTTTTTTTTTTTAACAATGTCGGATACTTTTGATATTATAAAATCAGAAACTTAATGCAGATACATAGGATTCCTGAGTTATGGCAGAGAGGAGCAAAACTGGGTACGCAGACCCTTTAACCTCTTTGCTGCCCAAAATGCTGAAATTAAACAAACAACGGCTATATTGCCTTACATATGTCCCACAGAGTAGACAAAATTTACAGGTCATAGGGAGTTTGCTGAGTAACGGAGATGTCGGGGAGAGGTTCTCTTCTGGCGCCACTAGCCTTCGTGGATGCCTCAGCTTGAAAACTTTGAGTGAGGGTGCGGATTTGCTCTATGGCCTCCTCCATGTGGCTGCATCTACCCTGCAAGTTTTCAATTTCCGCCTTTTGTTTTTCGAGTTTCTTTCTCTTTGATCTCGAATCAGATTCGTAATCGTCCTTCAATTCCTGAAGCTTGCTCCTAAGCCTGTTAATCATGAAAGTGTGGGTCTTGCACATCGTGCAGTCCTTGCTAAAAAGCCCATCAATGTTGATGGCTGGTTCAGGAGGGTTCTGCTGGGCTGGCTGATCTGCCATTGAGGTTGGAGGGAGCAGCAATACAGAGCAGAAGGGAGAAGGCTTGGAGATGAAGGGCCCGGGAAGAAAAGACTGATAAAGAGGGAGAAAAGGGCGTAGAAGTGAAGGGGGAGGCGTCCAAATTCTGTAGCTGTAAAACAAAATCCAGTCAGTGAAAAAAGAGAACTTAGGACTGAAACGAAAATTTACCAACAGCGTGGGCCTCAACTTTGTCTTTCTGTTGCTGGAGTCGAGGAGCAGAGACCACTTCGATCTGTGGAGGGCAGTAACCCGATACGTAGGCTTGCTGGAGTTCTTTAAAGAGTCTCTTGAGAGAGAGCTGAGAACAACGAAAGAGCAGGGGGGTAGGAGGCCCCTACGCTGAGGAGGAAGGCCTGGGAACGCCTTGGACCCCTTGAGACCCCTGAGACAGAGAATGGCACTGCGCGTGGAGATAAGGAGCTCCTGATTTACTTCGACTCTCCTGAAAGAGGTAATGTCACTTGCTGTCTGAGGCTCGATGCAAGCATGGGTTGGAGGGCTCGAATCAATGTTGAGGATTTTGGTAAAGGGAGAGTGGGTATAAATGGAGCAGGAGAGGCGCTGCCCAGTCAAGGTTTTCCTTTCAGCAATCGAGGAGGGGACAGAAAGCGGATTTGGGGAGAGATTCTCCTGAGAGAGGAGGTGACAGAAACCAGCAAGATCAAGATCGCGATCACGAGAAGGGGAGGGAGAAAGGACGCATAGGACGAGGGAAGTGAAAGAAGGCGGCTGCACGTGAAGGGATGAGAGATCGGGGGTTGGGAAGGCACTGATTACAGAGAGGAGTGAAATCATTCTGCTAACTTTAGAGTTCTGTCCTGATGGCTCTGATGGGAGAGAGGACTTATGGAATGACTCTGTCAGAAATATAGTCATCGATGCAGACCTGACCCTGATTTAATTTGACAGCCCTGTTGGCAAGGAAATCCGCCTCAGCATTGTGCTCTCTGAGAACGTGCCTGAATGTGGTTTCTCCCAGGTCGCTTAGGTTGTCCATTATCCTGGTTCTGGTGCTGTTTAGTCCTTCCTTGGTGAATTTGTTCCCTGAAATCATAGAGGAAATTATGATAGATGAGTCCCCTATGATGATAGCGTTCCTCAGGCCCTTTTCCAGGAGAATATTGGTGCCCATAAGCAGGTTGTAGGCTTCTGCTGAATTATTTGTAGCTTCCCCAAGTCCCCATTCGTAACTGCTGATAAGAGTTCCATGTTGATCTTTAACTACGCCTCCTGCTCCTGCAGCGCCAGGATTATGCTTTGATGCTCCATCGAAAAAGAGAGTGGGGCGGTTTTGAGCACTGATCCATTGATGGATTTCTTCTTTGGTTCCCCTGAGCTTCCAGGGAGTTTGTTTCTTGTAGACTTTACTTTTAGGCGGAGGGTTGTGGGAGTGGCTGATTTTAAACTTGCTGTACCAATCCTTTTCCTCTTGAGTCCAATTCACCTGATCAGGGGTGGCAATGTAGTTCGCGCTGATTGTTTCAGAGATGCTGGCCATCGTTTTTGCTGTGATTGTGCCCATTCTTGGTTGGACGTTGTTGAAGATGAAACTGTTCCTGGCAAGCCAAAGATTCCAACAGAGGGTGGCAGGGATGCATTTCCATATTCTAATTAAATTAGTTTTGCCACTTCTTTGGTGAGGATAATCTTTTTTCCAATTCTTCTAGAGGGAGTGGACCTGATCATATCTTCCCCTTGCTACCAAAGGACTGGTGAGCTGTTTCCAACAGTTCTGAACCCATGGACAGAGGAGAAAGGAGTGTTGGATTGTCTCTTCCTCCGCTTTGCAGAAGCAGCAGATCGAAGGGCCTTGAATGCCTTTTTTCCTCAAATTTTCTGCAGTAAGGATTCTTCCTTTAAGAAGGGTCCAGTTGAAGTGTTTGACTTTAGGAATGCATTCAGATTTCCATGTAGCTGTGTGAAGGTTCCAGTTGGGAGATGGGTTGCTATTCTGGAGGGATTTGTATCCCTCCTTGACTGAGAAAGACCCTCCACAGGGATCCCAAATGTAAGAGTCTTCTGCTTCTCTATTGACTGGTGCTGCTCCTGAGAGGGATGACTTTAGCTTGAGCCAGAGATCTTCAAGGTCTTGAGGGAGATGCAACTCTTTCCAATCTCTCCATTTGTTGTGGTTCCAAGAGGAAATGTCAAAAAGAGTATTTAGCCTTCTAGCTTCCATCCAAGTCTGTAGAGGCCTTAGCTCAAGTTGGAGGTTCCTTGCATTGGTGTTCATAATCCTATCCACCCAGATTTTGGTATCCTTCCCATTGCCTGGGTGCTTGGACACATTTTCCTTGAAATGAGGCAGAACTTTTTTAATTAAGCGCCAAACTGGGGTGCAAGGTCTATCGATTATAGGCTCATTGAGAATGTTAGAGCTTGGACCGCTGAGGTATTTTCTTTTTACAGCCTCCACCCACCAAGGTCCCTTGCTTGAGATAAGCTTCCATATCAATTTTAGCCCCATGGCCTGGTTGGAGAGGCTAGGAATTTTTATAGAAAGACCTCCTTTATCATAAGGAAGGGAACCCTGCCCCCAGTTAACTAGGCTGAACTTTTTAGTATCCTGTTTTCCTCCCTGCCAGAGGAAGCTGCGCATTATGAGTTCCATGTGCTTGTGGATGCTTGCTGGGGCCATCATCACAACGTATTGATAGATTGGCAGTCCTGAAAGAATGGCCTTTATAAGGATAGTTCTGCCTGCTAGGTTTAGCCATGTGACTCCCCAACTTTGTAGAAGGCCTCTCATCTTCTCTATGTGCTTTGTCCAAACTCCTGCTTTTATGTGTTCCTTTGCCAAAGGTAATCCCAAGTAGGAGAAAGAGCTCCAATTCCTTTGAAGAGGGATGTCGAAGATGTGGGATATACTTTGCTGGATTTGGTGAGGCACGTTCCAAGTATAGATTTTGCATTTTCTGTTGTTTAGTTTTCCTCCTGAGGCCTGAAGGAAGGCGTCCAGGACTCTTTTGAATCAACTTGCCATCAGGCTGGAAGCGCCCCCAATTAGAAGGGTATCATCTGCGAAAAGGGAATGGTTGATCTCCTTTAATCCTCTCTCAATGCTTACCCCAACTATCTCTCTCTTAAGGCGGAGGTCTTCAAGGTGAATGCTGAGGGTTTCAGCCATTAATATGAAGAGGAAAGGAGAAAGAGGGCATCCTTGCCTAAGGCCCCTGGTGCTTTTGAAGGAGTTGCCTGGGCAGCCATTGATCAGAGGGGCGGTCCAAGGGTCAGAGATGCATCCTCTTATGATGTCAACTGCTTTAGAGGAGAAGCCAAATTTTCTCAGAGCTGCACTTAAGAAGGAGTGATCCACTCGATCAAAAGCGTTGGCCATATCCAATTTGATGATCATGCCTCGTTCTCCCTTGATGAGACTGTTGTGGATGGCTTCCTGAATGAGGATGACATTATCTATAATCTGTCTCTTGGGGACAAAGCCTCCCTGATTCTCAGAAATAATGGAGGGGAGGAGGTTCTTAAGCCTATTGGCGATGATCTTTGTGATGGTCTTGTATGAGACATTACACAAAGATATGGGGCGGAATCTGTCAAAAGATTTGGGATTGGCTTCCTTTGGTATCAGTGCAATGTGAGAGGATTTCGTGTAGTTCCCCACCTTATTCTTCCTGAATGCATTTTTCACCATTCTCACAAAGTCCTTTTTTATTATTTCCCAGTGCTGTCTGTAGAAAGCGACCGTAAATCCATCCGGTCCCGGGGCCTTTTCTTGTTGCATACTGAAGATGGCTTCTCTAATTTCCTCTTCAGTGGGCTCTTGTTCTAGTTCTCTGTTGTGTTCCTCTTTGATTTTGCTTTCAATTGGACTTAGGAAGGCTGTGCTGTCCTGATGTTGAGGGTCTGCTGTAAGGAGAGCTTGGAAGTGATCGAGGGCTGCCTTTTTAATCTCTTCTTGATCCTGGAGGTCTCTCCCATTCACTTCTATTTTATCGATCTGATTTCTTGCCCTTCTTGTCTTGACATTGTTGTGGAAGAAGGAGGTGTTCTTGTCCCCTGCTTTCAGCCAAAGGCAGCGGGACTTTAATCTCTGCTCCTCTTCCTCAATACGATTCTGCCTGTATAGCTCCATGAACATTCTCTTCTCTTTTTCAATGTCGTCAGTTGTGGGCTGCATTTGCTCTTTCTCTTTGTGCCATCTTTCTATTTCTGAAAGAAGATCGGTTCTCCTCTTTCTCTCGGAGCTTGCCAGCTCTCTCGCCCATTGCTTAATGGCGGACTTTAGATGTTTTAATTTGGTTTCCCACACGTAGTGAGGTGAACCCAGGATTTCCTTAGCCCACTGATTTTGAACAAGGGCGCTGAATTCTTCGTAGCTGTCCCAATGCTTGTTATATTTAAAGGGCAGGGGGCCGAAATTTGATCCTTTCGAGAGAGAGAGGGTCACTGCTTTGTGATCTGAGGCTGATCCGTGGACTGTGTAGCTTTTAATTGCCTGGAAGTTGCTGGCCAACCTTTCATGTATTAAAAATCTGTCTAACCTTTCTTTGATGTTCTGGGAACCTGTTCTTTTATTGGACCAGGTGAATTTTCCATTAGATAGGGGGGTGTCTATGAGATTGAATAGTTGAATTATTGTTTCCAGTTTGTCTCTGAATGGAAGTTGCCTCCAAATTTTTCCTCCGCCTGCCTTATTAGGTTCATGTCACCCCCAATGATTATTTGACTACTTTGAGTGGAGGAGAGGTCTGCTTCAAGGCTGTTCCAACAGCTGGTTTTATCCCTGTAGTGGTTGGGTGCGTAAATATTGTATATGGAATAGACCTCTTGAGTGTTCTTGCTCTTTAAATCTGTTCTTACCCACCAATTGTAGAGCTGATGGTTGCTGATTTCCCACTTGTTTTTGTTCCAAAGTGTGCCTATTCCCCCTGAGGCCCCATCTGAGCCTTTTGAGATGCCTGAGTAGTTTTTGAATCTTTGTATTTGCGAAGTGAAGTCCTGCTCGGTTGATTTGGTCTCTTGGATTAGGAAAATATCTCGCTGTTCTTGTGTCAGTAGATCCTTGAGTGCTTTTATCTTTAGGGAGGAACCCATTCCCCTACAATTCCAAGAGACCAAATTCATTATTTCCCCATTGTTGGGTGGAATCCTGCCTTCTCCTTGGCCTTCTCGCCATTTCCTTTTGGCTTGCCTAGAAAAGAATCCATGGGTTGCTGGGAACCTGTTGCCATTTCCTTGGCCGCTGCTTCGTCTCTTATCTCCTTATTTGATTTTCTACCAACTTTTCTTGGAGGATCGGAAGGTTGATTTGCTTCTCTTGTTTTGGTTCTAGTTTGAATTCTTTCAATGGTGGGAGAGGGGGAAAGAAGAGGGAAAGAGCTCGGTGAGGCGGGGCGGGGAGATTGAGGGGGAGAGGGAGGGACCTCTGCAGACAGAGATTCGAAGGGATTGATGGAGGGGGGAAGTCTGAGGGGGGGGGGGGAGGGGGAGGGCTTGAAGATTGCGGGGCTGAGGAGTTGGAACCTGGATTGGGCTTTTTTCGTTTAACTTGTTCCCAATGACCCCCTGCATTTTCCTCATTCTGTTCCACATCTATAACTTTTAGCTTACTACATCTATTGGCAAAATGGCCGTACTCGTGACATACCTTGCATTTAAACGGGAGTTGTTCGTAGTCCAGCTGTTGAATGTGCATCCATTGGTCCACCTTGAGCTTGATTGCTTCGGGTAGCCCTTTCCCCAGATCGACCTCGACGCAAATCCTTGCGCAGGCATGCATATTCTCCCTTGGTTCTGATCTGTCTATGTATTTTCCGACTGCATTGCCAATGGCTTTGACGGATTCATCTCCCCAGCAGTGGAGGGGAAGATGTGGCAGGCGCACCCACACAGGGACTGCATTTGGGATGTCCATTTCCGGATCGAAGTCTAGGGTCCATCTGTTCAGGTAGAGCCCTCTTGTGTCCATGAAGTAAGGCCCATTGCGAAAGATGAGGCTCTTGTCTTCTTTTGATTCGAATAGAAAGGTGAAGAAGCCCCTTCCGCAGAACCTGATGGCGATCTTCCCTTGGATCATTGAACTCCAGTTTCGCTCCACCCATTTTTGCACCGTGCGGGGAGAAGGCCAAAGGCCTGTAAACTGACCGACGAGTCCTCTTTCAGATAAAGCTATTGCCGATTTTCTCGGGAGGGAAGGAGGCAAAATAACTTCAGGGATTTCATCTAATTTCTTGATAAACTTCGAGTGAGAAGGGCGGGGTCTGGGATCCGAAGGATTGGAGAGAAGCGAGGCAAAGGCTTCCTCAGGAGACTCAGAGGACAAGGGCGGGGAGGCGGAGCCTGCCATTGCAGGCTCGCCTGAGAGGAAGAGGGAGGGCGAGCCAACTTAAGCTGCCATACCCCTAAGGAAGCAGGGGAAAGGGAGAGGCGCCCAATGCAAGCGCGGATCCGAAGGCAGATAGCAGGCGCGAGGAGAGGCTGGGGCAGGGCTGCAGAGCCCCAGCAGGCGGGACAGGGGAGACCTGCGCAGAGCAGGTTAGGTCAGAAGGCCAGGGCGCGTGCAGGCAGCAACGTGGGCAGCATCCAAGTTCATTAATGGTTTTTACTTAATGATAGATAATTAGATGGTTTCTACCTTGCTTGGCATCAATTCATTTATTTTGCATGATGTAGATTCATACAATTGAAGACCTGGACTAGTGAAATACTCCATTGATGCTACCTTATTGAGTTGCACAAGATTGATCCACTCATTGATGAGTACTTTGACAATCATATTGCACTCTCCTTGGTGCTATATGTCTTCCTGGAATATATTGTAACATAGATCCACTTTGTAGTTACATGTGGATATCATTTTTTATGACATGGATACACCTTGTATTTTGCGTGGCGATGGTCTTTTATTTTGTATACTACATTGTTCCATAATATATTAGTTTGGCATTCATGCTTAGTGATGTATCTAAGTATGGGTATGCTTACCTTATGTATTACTTATATATGATTTATTGATTTTTACTTGTAGGAACTTCTTGGTTCCTTGACCTACATAACTCATATTTAGTCCACTTGTCCACAATTAGTGTTATAATGTATTTTGACCATCCGTTTCTAGTCTAAGCTCACATTTTAAGGGACAACTGTTACACCTTTATTTGGCACCATGTTCCAATATAGTTATAGAAGACCAAAATATATTATCAGATCATGAATATTTTTCTTTGAAAATACTTAATTAGAAAAATGATATTATGGCTATGCTTTTTGTATGAATAAATTAAAGGTGATTAGACACAATTTTCCTTGGCATAAGAGTGACCAATTGTGGTTTCTCAAAGAAAAAGGTATTATTTCACCTTAAATCTTTGGAAATCATGAAGATAGTTGAGAATAACTATTTTATGAAAGCCAAAAGGCTCACGTGAAAGCAATACATGGCCTATATCTTTATATTTGTGCATGCCATGCAACCTATTATTAATTCCTCAAGAATCTAGATGTATGAGAGCCAAAGATAAGGGACGGAGATCCATACAGAAGCATCCTTATATTGGTGATTTGTAGCAAGAGTCCTCGTCTTGAATGATATACCATTGTTGAATGTTGGTTATAAAAAATAATGCGATTTGATTCTAAGTAAGTACTATTAGTGATTCACTTGGTTATCTTATTGGGATACCATTTTGGATCATGCTTGTTTGATGGAGGTGGACTTAGGATTGAGGAAGAGGACTTTGGGTCTTGGAGCTAGGAGTAAAATGGTGAATCTCCAGATAATCATCATTGTTACTACTCTCTTTCAATAAATACAGATCTATCCACACCCCCCTCTTATCCTACCCCATAAATCTCCGCGTTTATGTATATCTTCTACATCTTTGATGTAGAAATTCCTTGTAGATGCAAACTGCTTATGTAGTTTGATCAAATAAAAGACTTGAATCTATTCTACTCATAAATGGAAACAATTAATTGATCGAGAAATCACAAAACATGAGACAAGATTCAATCACATATGCTCAGATATTTATCTAAGGGGAAAGATTGCCGCTCAAAACCTCTTCCTATCTGTATATTGCATTAGATTAGAAAAACAGAGAAGAAAATACAATGCTTGTTCAACCTGAACAATCTCTGCACAAGTATAATCTATCTCACTGCCTCACAAGTTGACTTTGGTCAGTACCTAGCCAATTCTACTGCATGCCAAGCTCCTATTTCCTTGCACTGTTTCTCAAGGAATTAGCCCCCTATTAATTAGGGAAACCCCCATCCTGAATTGCACAATCCATATAGGCCCTTCTCTGACTGCATGCACCACCTGTACAACTTGGAAAATTATACAACTGATAGTACACTTCCCTTGAACTCTAATCTCACTTGGGTAATACGAATTTCATGCATGCATGCGTTAATTATGGGTGATTTACCAGTTAACTAGTTGAACAAATGAAGTTGCACCCCATTACTAGATCTCCTACTAGTTCCTCCAATAGTTGGAACTAGTTTAGTTCGCATTAACTCAGTGTAATTGAATTAAACTATTACACTCAAATTAAACTCCACCTAGGCTCCTAAAATTTAGGAACCACTCTACATGACTCAATTTAGGCCCTCACCTCGAATTAACTAATCCAACTAAGTGAAATTAACTTAGTTAACTCATTCTTGTTGTCTTGTGATGTGGAATTAGATTTTTCTCTTAATTTAATTCAAGGGAAAATTAAATGAGGATTTTCTTGTTGCCATTTTCAACATTTGCAGAGATTTTATGGATCTAAATTAGCTTGAGATTATTAGATTAAGACTTTAATAATGCAAGTTTTCATTTATCATTTTGTGAAAGAATGAGAAAGGTATTGCTCATTGGATGATTATGCAAGTTGGTGGTGAATCAATAGAAGAATAAAAAGGCCAAGTGTAAGCAATTGGACACATTGAACAAACACCTATAATCAAGTATGTTCCTTCTTCCTTCTCATATGTACTTTTAAAAATGTATGTTAGTCTTAGGAGAAAGCAAGAAGTTATTTATCCCTGACTATTGTTGAAATGCACCTGTTTAGTGGGGTTTTTCACTACTTATTCATAGGTATATTATCTCATAATACTTAGTTTTCTCGAAGCCAACCCCAAGAATCCATATAACAATCCAAGTTATTCCATGTTGTCTAGGACATAATTCCCTCCTCTAAAATGCACAACGCTCCTCTTCCTAAGTATGGCATTCTCTAAGCAAGAATCAACTCCATATGGCTATCATGAAGGGCATCACCCAAGCTATTAAGAAAGCTCATCACTCTATGGATAAATGGAAAGAAAACACCCAACTAGGGTTAAAGAACCATTGAGTAAGTTATATATAATGTGAAAATCCACCACAAAAAAGCTCCCATATGCAAATTCATCTAACACCATCTAAAGGATGATTATAGGCTAAGAAGTCCAAATATCATGAAGCACCTCCAAACATGGTGCAAAGACTTTTGAAGTAACCATGTGAAATCTAACATTTCTATCTAGTTGGTTGTGCTAGAGGGAAAATGTTTTAGACATTATTCATTAGGATAGAGTAAATAATAAGGAATTGGTTCCCTTGAATAGTAGTTATTTGAAACATTATTCAAAATGATCGCGTAAATGCTAAGGAATTTAAAAAAGAGATTCTACTCCAATTTGATTTAAATATTTGGTTTTTATTTGCCCTTTATTTATAACTTAAATTGTAAAATATTATAATTTTGCATGAACATTATGAATGGTATAGATATAAATACACATAGGCTACTAGAAGAGATACATGAACGATGCTTTATATTGATTTGTACAACCCATTACTTGAGCCAAAGTCTACATTGATAAGCTTGATGCAATAAGATTCAACTTTTGATATAGATACTTTTTTAACTTCAAAAGATAAATGTTGAGTGTAGGTTTTCATAGTTGTCCACGTTGTGGAGAATATTCAAGATAAACTATGTAAGGGATTTCTAATTTGACCAATGTTTCGGGTGGACGGATTAGAAATCCCTTACATAGTTTATTCCAAAAATTCTCTACAAGATAAATGCTGTTCTTTTGAAGCGAGTAGCTGGAAATTGGACAATTTAATATTTTTTGCTTTCCTCGTTTTTTCCCCTAATATATTTCCATTCAATTGAAGGATTTACAATTAATGGAAGTTATTTTGACTCTATACATCTTAATGCTTCTAAACCAGATTGAGACATTGTTTCCCTTCCTAGATTTGAATTATCTAATTCATGATACATCTTCCTTTGAGACATTTTCAACTATGACTCCATACATAAAAGAGGAAATCACTCAATCCAAATTTACATCATAATGCTCAAGGGGGGGTTTGGGCACTAGAGCTAGTGTGGTAGTTGACCACCACTTTGCATGGTTGTTTGGAGTTGCCCTTTGAGGTTTCTTCTTCATTTGCCACTTTGTTATAGCTTTATGACCTTATCTTTTTTCCTTGGAGGAGTTGGGGTTATTGAACATATATAAAATAGCTTGTTTGTTGATAGATTTGGGAATCAAAATTTGTGTGCTCATAATTGAAACCAAAGAACCATAGATAATCACCAAATTATATCATGCTATAATCAAGTGGACATGCACTTGAGTAGAACTCTACACATATTCTAACAAAAGAAACCATTTTAACCTTGATTTTTTTTTAAGCTAGTAAAAAAACATCGATCTTGCAAAATAGCAATGTTCCACATATAGATAAATATTTTTGAGACTAATACCCAAATTATAATTATATAAAAAAACAAGTTAATTCAATTAAACTTTGAAAATATGATTTAAAAAAATCAAAATTTCTTTACAATATGATTTTAAAAAAATCAAAATTTCTTTACAAACATTAGATTATTAAAAACAACCATTAATTATACCATAAACATATTTTAAAAACAATAATTTATCTTCAACAATTTGTACAAATTAATAATAACGATTTAACTCAAATTTAAAAAAATAATAAAAGATAACAATAAATTATGCAATACACATATTTTAAAGACAATAATTTATTTCAACTATTTATAAAATTAATAATAACCATTTAACCTAAATTAAAAAACTTTTATGGCCATTATATATGGAAAACATTACCTTCAATTATTTATTTATATGAATTAATAATAAATCACAAAACTTTGGCCTTCATCATGGTTGGAGAACATTATAAATTATAAAAGTTTTCCACCAAAATACAAGACCTTGTGAAAGACCTGGTTATTATCCATTTCACGGACAAGATTTTATATGCCAATTACTCCCTATTGGTTGATTGTTGACCAACAAAACGATACCATTGAGGCATGGTTGCTCAATGCCTCTAAGGCATTATTGTGTATGGTTTTCTTTTAAATATAACACATTTTTTTTTATAGGCTTTCATTTAACGATTACATATTATTGCGTATGGTTTTCTTTTAAACCTAATACATTTTTTCGGGTTTTCATTTAATGATTACACATTATTGCGTATGGTTTTCTTTTAAATATAACATATTTATCTTTCATATACTTTTATTCATTTAATGATTATACATTATTGTGTATGATTTTTTTGGTTTTCTCTTATAACAATTTTTTGAAGGGAGGAAATGTTGAAGGAGTTTCAACTTTAGTTCCATCTAATGCAGTCCAAGTATGTTTATTTGCTGAAGTATTTGATGTAGAACCAGTAAAAATATTTAATGGGAAATATTATTTTTCCAAGAATAGAAAGATATCCATGTATTATTCATTTCCATAAAATGTTTCCAATCTTCAACTAATTCTTTCTTCTCTTTAGGAGTATAATTTCTATCAAATTCATCTGCCTGGGGATTAGTGTACAAATCCCAATTTAACATTGCTTTTATCCATTGTGCACTAATTTCAGATTTCAGGCATCCATCCATAAGAGAAAAGAATTTGTGCATCTCCATTACATCAGGCTTTTTGCAATCATCAGGGATTGGGCGAAATTTGCACTCTGGTATGAGGCCATTTGCTTGCTCAAGGTACCCTAAACCATATGTAGGCTTAGCAGGTCTCATCAGACACATCATCTCAGTTAGCCTTGGGTCTTCTCCTTCTAATGTAACAATCTCATGCATCATAAGTACATGATTAGCATCCTGCTCATGAGGGAAAGGAATGTCTGAGCATTTGGGATTTGGGCATGGATTAACTGATGTCGAAGGAGGAGCTGTGCCAGATCTAGGATTATGGTTGGCATGGATAGCTGTTTCGGCAAGGGTCATCAGATTGACACTATCTTGGCACTTTGGACATTTGACTTCTAAAGAGAAAAAAATTTCAAGCTGTGCTAACTCAAATAAAGGAATATGTTTACAAGAAGACGAACTGGAACAAGCAGTATCTACAATGGAGGGATCTCTGTAATATTTAGACTGTTTATAGGTAATATCAATACCTCGAAGATCAATAGTGGATCTTCTAGGAAAAGATATGATTGCAGAAAATAGATTTTCTGTGATATCAGCAGAGGTAATTTTCTTTGGCGAGAGAGGATTAGGATTATTTATTACCCAGTGCTCAAGGAATGTCAAATCTTCCCCTCTGATAGTTTGGTGTTCTATTTTCTGATTTTTAGGATCAGTTAGGACAACAACACTAGATTTGGAGTCACGACTAGGAGTATGGCGGATGGCTGGCCATAAGGTATTGGTATGGCGGAAATAACCTTTGACTTGTATGACAATATTATTTCTCTTTTTATGCATATCAAAACCAGAGGTTTGGATTTGGAGCTGTAGGATCTGGTCAATGGTTTCATCAAATGTATAGATAGAGAAATTTGGGTAACAGTCAAAATAGACTGGGCCATGAGACAATGGAGTAACAATACTGCCAATTAAGGAATCAGTATACTTATTTTGTGTTAGATCTCGAACAGTGGCTAACACAAAAGTATTTAATCCTTTATGTGTTAAAACACTGACTCCTACTCGTATGCATCCTAAATGCAGATAGTTTGTTTTTAATCTTTTGGCCTCTGTCTGTAATTCTTTGGGATTTAACAGAGAAATGGTCTAGATATTATCAAAGTTTTCTTGAATTTGACTCATAGACTCTTTAATGCTAATCCTAGTGGCAGCTTTTAAATGAAATACAGAATATCATTATATACTTTTGAGGGAGCTATAGCAGGTAGTTCCCATCGGGCAGAAGGCTGGAGTTCTTCATACTCAAGTTCAGCAGAATTTAAGACACGACTGGAACTTGTAGCAAACATGTCTCTCAAAGGATTTTCTTCAACCTTAGATTCTCTCTCTTCTAATTCACGGAAAGAAACTGATTTCCGGAATGATTCCATTCTTTATGAGCAAAAGATTTTAGACTATCGACCTTTTGAACCAGACGTTACTGGCTCTGATACCAATTTTAAGCAGGGGATTTTGTCACAAGCTTGCTACTTGCTACGTCTTTTCGTTTGTCTTTGATAGCCAACTCCTGGTGAACCAGTGATGAACCTACTCAGAACTTTCACACTCTCGTGGCCTCAACAACGGCTTCCATCACCTAACAATGGCCTTGGTGTCCCTTCGTTCCTTTGGTGCACTTCCTGTGAACTTCCTGTGAACTTCGAATGATAGCTCAAAGACAAGTACTACCACAGCAGACAATATAAATGCAAAAAGGTACTCAATTTCATAATGGTGTACTCATATTATTTTAGAATGGAATTTGGAAAATATTACAGAGAGAAATTCCTTCTCAGAGATGGACTATCTTTGCATATATTGGACTTTATGCCGTTGGCAAGGAACAAGCAATACCGAAGGCTACCTGGCGAAAGATAGGCTCTGCCTCAGAATATGACTTCGACTCATATACAGACTTGATGACTCTCTACAATGATTCGGCCACTTTAGGTTCTCACCAGTGCCGAGCACACTGATGTGCAGGCTCCCAAATCACCTAAGGACTTGAGGTCTTCTCGTGATGCAAGCAGATCAGACTGAATGTTTGTAGTTGCAGAGCAGGAGAGGCTCCCGACACAATGAATCTCTAAGACTCAATCTAACTCCGAATGCCTCCACCATAAGCCTTACCCTCATTATATAAGAAATGAGAGGGGACAAGCATTATTGTAGGCCATCAATGGACTGAACAAAAGGTGGATGGAATCATTGCTTTTGGGTAACCCAGGGCAATGTCTGCACAAAAATTCCAGTCCGGAAAGGTGGATGGAATAATTGCTTTCGGGTAATGCCAGAGCGACATCCGTACAAAGATTCTAGTTCGGAAAAGTAAATCTTGCGGAAAGTTATGCTGACAAGGTGGATGCTTTTTATCAAAGCCCACGAGAAATATAGTACAGACAAAACAAAGTGAATACTTTTTCAAAAGCCCACAGGAAAGATATAGTGCATGAATTATTTACACAGTGGATGCTTTAGTACAGTAAAGCCCACGGGAAATCTGGTCACAGTTTAGCCCTTGTGACTGGTTCTCATTATTACTCTATGGATACTTTTAATGGAAAGCCCATGTGAACCATCAGAATACCTTGAGATCAGGGAATCTGTCTCTTTTATACAATAATTCATCCCAGGCTTTTGTGTATATCCTGCGGACAATCATTGGTTTACCCAGAATAATTTGATGTTTTACCTTGGTTAAGACTAACCATTCTAAGTGTTCTCTCATATATTCCTGGAGTGAATAGTTTAGGTTATGAAATGGAGACCATTCTTTGTCTGTCATATCTTTGACAATTTTGTATATGGTATGAAAACATTCTCCAATGCCATGTTCTTGGCACCAATCACAATATTTTCTTCGGTATGCCTCATGGTATACAGGATCCATGGCAGTTCTGCTTACCCCATAATCACTCCACCACTCTCGGAACCAATGTCACTATTGATTTCTCTGAGAAGCAGCTAATGTGCTAAATTTTAGCTTTGCATAGTGAGTCTCTTCTTTGTGATCGACATTAAGAAAGTCCCACCAAAGTTTTTTATACCCTGCAAAGTCATACACAGTGTCAGGAAAAATAATCTTTGGGTCATTTCTTAGCCAACGAGCACAGGGCTCGACAAGCCAATGTCCTTGTTCCTTCCAAAGATCTCTCGTTCGATAAATACAAAAGTATTTTTCATAAATGCCAATACTATGCCCTCTGTGACACCATATGCCGGCGATATCATGAAAGTTCTGTTCTAGAGCTTGATGTGCAATCCCAACATCTCTTTTTGATTTCTCATATATCATATCATGAATCCACTTGCTACCTTTAGGGTACACTTTCCTTTCAGGCACAAAGTGTTGAACGTCAGTGTGAGGTTGCAAGTTGGCGTTCAATATCTTCGAGTTTCTGAGTTGCCAAGTGGGTTTCCAATTTCTTTTGTATTCTTCCTAGTCTTGATTATCTGGGATAGTCCTCAATACCTCCTATTTTTGACTTTGGTCCCACTCGGTGATTATCATCATGACATGTTCTCGTGCTTCAATATATTCCCTGCCGAGAAAATCAGGGAGACTGTTTTCTTTACCTTTAATATGTTCTACTTGAAAATCAAAGTTTGCAAAAAGAGCTTGCCATCTGGCAAACTTTGCTTCTTCGGCCTTCTTGATGTCCTTCGTCAATACTTTCTGCAAGGTTGATACATCAATTCTAAGTAAAAAAGGTTTATTAATGAGATACACTTCAAACTTACTGATACAGTTCCATGCTGCCTTGACTTCTTTTTCTATTGTGGAGTAGTTTTGTTCGGCTGGATTCCATACTCCAAATGCAAATTGGAATATTTGTTCATCGTTTCCAACCTTTTGCTTTAAAATTCCTCCCCATCCAACATTGCTTGCATCTAATTCCACAATATTAAATGCATGGTCATCAACAACATATAAAATAGGCAAAGATTTTACCTTGGCTTTAATATTTTGAACTGCTTTTGTATGGACTTCTGTCCAATCTCGAGGATTCTTCTTTAACCTTTTGTTCAATAATCTTCGATCGCTTGCACAGTCTTGATAAAAGTTGCTGATATAATTGAGGCAACCTAAGAACCCTTGCAGCTGATTCTTATCTGTTATGAGATCCGAAATTTTGTCTGCAAACTCTAATGCATGGTTCTATAGTGAAATCTGCCCATTGCAGATTGTGTGTCCCAAAAATTTGATAGTGGTTTGAAAAACCTCTATATTTTTTCTGCTAAGCACTAGACCATTATGCTTAGCTAAATTCTTAAATATATTTACATGCTTGAGATGCTCCTGAATGGTTTTAGAGAATATCAACACATCGTCTATATATACAATAAGCTAGTCAAAGTATGGCTTAAAAATATTGTCCATTACCTTTTGGAATTTTGATGGAGCATTCTTTAACCCAAAAGGAATGACATTCCACTCTTAGTGGCCTGCTGGAATACTGAAAGAAGTTTTGAACTTATCCTTTTCTGCAATGACGACTTGCCAGAATCCTGCCTTCAGATCAAACTTAGAGAAAATCTTAGCTCCTGCTATCCTTCTGATTAAATCTCCTTTATGTGGTATGGGATAGGTATCATCTGCTAAGACTGAATTCAAAGGATTATAATTAATTACTAGCCTCGGGATACCTTTGATCTGTTAAGCTCTCTTGTTCATGTAGAACCCATAACAGTTCCAAGGACTGTCTGATTCTCTAATAAATTTTCTGTCAAGGAGTTGCTGAATCTCTTTTTCACAAAGATCTCTGTATTCTTTGCTCATAGGAATAGCTCGGCTCTTACAATTCTTACCAGCATATCCTTCCTTGTAGGGGAGCTCAACTGTGTGCTGCTTCCTATGCCAAAAAGCATTAGGTTCTTTAAAGCAACATTCATCTTCTATTTGTTTCTTCAAATCATCAATCTTGCTTTTTATTTGGGGCAACTTGAGCTATTCTTCTATTCTAAGAGTAGATTTCAGATCTTTCAAATCTAACAACCTGGCTTCAACTCTGTCCAAATTTTGCACAATTTGGACCATTGTGGAGATTCTTGGATTGGAAATATATGGAAGCTCAATTTTCTTCCTTGTCCCTTTAGATGTGGGGACTGATATGAAATATCCAGCTTTTCCTCCTTTGAGTTTGAGTGAGCCATGAGGCTCTACTGCTGCCAAAAATACATTTCCAAGTATGCAGTCTACTGGAATGTCTGTTACTGCAAATTTTAAATAGACACAGTGAGTTTCAAAACAGAGAGAGGCTTTGGGTACTTCATATTGGAGTGTTCTCTCATATATTCCTGGAGTGAATAGTTTAGGTTATGAAATGGAGACCACTCTTTGTCTGTCATATCTTTGACAGTTTTGTATATGGTATGAAAACATTCTCCAATGCCATGTTCTTAGCACCAATCACAATATTTTCTTCGGTATGCCTCATGGTATATAGGATCCATGGCAGTTCTGCTTACCCCATAATCACTCCACCACTCTTGGGACCACTGGCACTGTTGATTTCTCTGAGAAGCAGCTAATGTGGTAAATTTTAGCTTTGTATAGTGAGTCTCTTCTTTGTGGTCGACATTAAGAAAGTCCCACCAAAGTTTTTTATACCCTGCAAAGTCATACACAGTGTCAGGAAAAATAATCTTTGGGCCATTTCTTAGCCAACGAGCACAGGGCTGGACATGGCAATGTCCTTGTTCCTTCCAAAGATCTCTGGTTCGATAAATACAAAAGTATTTTTCATAAATGCCAATACTACGCCCTTCGTGACACCATATGCCGACGATATCATGAAAGTTCTATTCTAGAGCTTGATGTGCAATCCCAACATCTCTTTTTGATTTCTCATATATCATATCATGAATCCACTTGCTACCTTTAGGGTACACTTTCCTTTCAGGCACAAAGTGTTGAATGTCAGTGTGAGGTTGCAAGTTGGCATTCAATATCTTCGTGTTTCTGAGCTGCCAAGTGGGTTTCCAATTTCTTTTGTATTCTTCCCAGTCTTGATTGTCTGGGATAGTCCTCAATACCTCCTATTTTTTACTTTGGTCCCACTCGGTGATTATCATCATGACATGTTCTCGTGCTTCAATATATTCACTGCTGAGAAAATCAGGGAGACTGTTTTCTTTACCTTTAATATGTTCTACTTGAAAATCAAAGTTTACAAAAAGAGCTTGCCATCTGGCAAATTTTGCTTCTTCGGCCTTCTTGATGTCCTTCGTCAATACTTTCTGCAAGGCTGATGCATCAGTTCTAAGTAAAAAAGGCTTATTAATGAGATACACTTCAAACTTACTAATACAGTTCCATGTTGCCTTGACTTCTTTTTCTATTCTGGAGTAATTTTGTTTGGCTGGATTCCATACTCCAGATGCAAATTGGACTATTTGTTCATCGTTTCCAACCTTTTTCTTTAAAATTCCTCCCCATCCAAGATTGCTTGCATCTAATTCCATAATCTTAAATGCATGGTCATCAAAAACATATAAAATTAAAGATTTTACCTTGGCTTTAATATTCTGAACTACTTTTGTATGGACTTTTGTCCAATCTGAAGGATTCTTCTTTAACCTTTTGTTCAATAATCTTCTATCGCTTGCACAGTCTTGATAAAAGTTGCTGATATAATTGAGGCAGGGTAAGAACATTTGCAGTTGATTCTTATCTGTTATGATATCCGAAAATTTGTCTACAAACTCTAATGCATGGTTCTGTAGTGAAATCTGCCCATTGCAGATTGGGTGTCCCAAAAATTTGATAGTGGTTTGAAAAACCTCTATCTTTTTTCTGCTAAGCACTAGACCATTATGCTTAGCTAAATTCTTAAATATATTTACATGCTTGAGATGCTCATGAATGGTTTTAGAGAATATCAACACATCGTCTATATATACAATAAGCTAGCCAAAGTATGGCTTAAAAATATTATCCATTACCTTTTGGAATTTTGATGGAGCATTCTTTAACCCAAAAGCCATGACATTCCACTTGTAGTGGCCTGCTGGTCTACTAAAAGCAGTTTTGAACTTATGCTTTTCTGCAATGGCGACTTGCCAGAATCCTGCCTTCAGATCAAACTTAGAGAAAATCTTAGCTTCTGCTATCCTTCTAATTAAATCTCCTTTATGTGGTATGGGATAGGTATCATCTACTAAGACTGAATTCAAAGGCTTATAATTAATTACTAGCCTTGGGATACCTCTGATCTGTTCAGCTCTCTTGTTCATGTAGAACCCATAACAGTTCCAAGGACTGTCTGATTCTCTAATACATTTTCTATTAAGGAGCTGTTGAATCTCTTTTTTCGCAAAGATCTCTGTATTCTTTGCTCATAGGAATAGCTCGGCTCGTACAAGTCTTACCAGCATATCCTTCCTTGTAAGGGAGCTCAATTGTGTGCTGCTTCCTATGCCAAAAAGCATTAGGTTCTTTAGAGCAGCATTCATCTTCTATATGTTCCTTCAAATCTTCAATCTTGCTTTTTATCTGGGGCTGCTTGAGCTATTCTTCTATTCTAAGAGTAGATTTCAGATCTTTCAAATTTGACAACCTAGCTTCAACTCTATCCAAATTCTGCACATTTTGGAACATTGTGGAGATTCTTGGATTGGAAATATATGGAAGCTCAATTTTCTTCCTTGTCCCTTTAGATGTGGGTACTAATATGAAATATCCAGCTTTTCCTCCTTTGAGTCTGAGTGAGCCATGAGGCTCTATTGCTGCCAAAAAGACATTTCCAAGTATGCAGTCTACTGGAATGTCTGCTGCTGCAAATTTTAAATAGACACAGTGAGTTTCAAAACAGAGAGAGGCTTTGGGTACTTCATGTTGGATCTTTTTGTTACCAAAACTACTACTTTTCTTTCTGCAGCAACCCAATATTTTGCTTGAACATTCTTCATATTGAGGATATTGATATCTGCTCCTGAATCAAGAAGGGCAATCATTTCAAACATGTGTCCCTTTATGCAGATATTAACTCTGACGTGATGTTGTTGATAAGAGATAGTCAGTAATCTCATATCTCTGAATCCAAAGTTTGGATCCTTAATCCCTTCAGCAACTTGCACTTCTTGATTACTGCCATATTGAGTAGTATCCCATGACTGATCATCATTTGCTTCTTCTTTTGCTATCTGTTTTCCTTTCTTCAATTCTGCAATCTGGGCTTTCATTGCAGAGATTTTGTCTTCAGATTGTGAATCTCACGACTCACTTCTCCCATAATGAGTGATCTCGCTCTGTCTGGTTTCTGTTGATGCCTTTGAAATGATTTTGTATTCCTTTCATAAGAAGCATCAATAAATAAAGGTTTATTACCTGAATTCTTTGAAGCGCTGGATTTCAGCTGATCCATGAATGCTTCAGTCAGGCGGCTTTTCATTTCTCCATCTTCCATGGCTCTTATCTGGGATAGAATCTTCAATTCATCTTCTTCAGTGGCGGCCATGAGAACTTTTTCTTTTTGGGGTTTGAGCTTTTCCCCTTCTTCACTGGATTCACTATAATATTCAGAATCAGATTCATATTAGACTTGACAAGCACATTCTTCAAAGTCGGAACATAATCATTCTGAAGAATTAGAATCTGAATATTTCTCTATATGAGCCTGTAGTTCTTCTGCAGAAGAAGAACTGAAAGAATCATAAGACTTCATCCATCTGGTGCTGCTGAGCTAGTTCTCTGATCACGACATTTGGGCAGCATTTTGTCTTATGTGTATAAGAACCACATTTCATGCACTGCAGTGGTCCTCTCCCTTCCTGCTTGACTTGTTTTGCTTTCTGGACAAAAGCTTCTGACTTTTTCCCTCTGTTTCTCTTTGAAGATTCACCTTTTGGACACCTGGAAGAAGTATGTCCATTTTGTCCACACAGCCAACAAGTTAGCTTATTCCATTTTTCTTGTTTTGCGGAATGCAGATGTATATATGAAGGATTGTAATAATGTGTTCTTGGAACATATTTATAATATCCCTTTTTTCTTCTGGAGGTTTGGCCTCGGCTCTGCTTGGGATATTTCCTTCTGTCCTTTGGATAATTTCTACGATTCTTGTAGAATGTTTCTTTGAATTCTCTCTTTGCTCTTTTCTTAGCTTTCCTCCTTTTTACCAAAGGATCATCTGCTGTCAGTCCATACTTGCTGCAAATGGACTTCTGATATGGTAGCCTAGAAAGTATTTCCAGAGATCTATTGACCTTTGAGCTAGTACAAAGACTTACCAGGGTCTTTGTAATATGGGCGTGAATTTCACCCCATGAATATGACTCAAAAGGTAATTGGAAGACTTCTTGTAATTTGATGTAGTCCACGAACCTGCTATGGTTTTCTTTTAAATATAACATATTTATCTTTCATATACTTTCATTTAATGATTACACATTATTGTGTATGATTTTCTTTCAAATATAACACATTCCTTTTTCATAAACTTTCATTTAATGATTACACATTATTATTAATAGGTTTCTTTCAAATATAACACATTTCTCTTTCATAGACTTTCATTTAATGATTACACATTATGGCGTATGGTTTTATTTCAAATATAACACATTCCTTTTTCATAGGCTTCATAGACTTCCATTTAATGATTACACATTATTGTGTATGGTTTTCTTACAAATATAACACATTCCTTTTTCATAGGCTTTTACCTAATGATTACAGAGGTCAATACTTTGCTACCTTGTTCATAAGCATGGTACAAGTGGAGCATAACATAGCTAGAAATGAGTTTTGAGGTTACATTTTAGTTTTCCTCCAATCTCAACATCTGCAACAAAGCATTATGTTCATATTGTTTATAGTTAGTTGAATTAAAACACAAAACATTAAGATAAGATTGTAATTTTAATACTAAATTATCAATCAAATTTTCATTAAATTTAAGTAATACCATTTTTAAGTAATACTTTTTATTGATTAAATTTAATATTATTTTTATATATTAGAAAATAAAACTATTATTAAAAATATAAAATCTAAAAAAATTGATCAAAGAGGCCCATTGAACTCTACTCTTTATTCTTTCCCTCCATCAAATTAAACTATTGCTCTTTATTCTTTCCCTGCGTGAGGACATATAATTTAATATGGCCTATCATGCTTTAGTCGAGATGTTGAACTGAGATATTGATAAAATCTGGGCTCATACCTAAAACTATATGCGCCTTTGATTTTGATTTTGGCTTTTAGCCGTTGGTTATAATTTTGGAGAAAATACAAAGACTCCACATTTATTAGCAAATACTTAGGTGATGTTGTGATTTTAGTGAAGTTGATTGAAATTAAATATTTTTTTTTGGTATTACAAGCAGTGATAATTACGTGATGTTGTGATTTTAGTGAAGTTGGATTGAAATTAAATATTTTTTTGTATTACAAGGAGTGACATAGTGAAGTTAGATTGAAATTAAATAATTTATTATTATTATGAGTAGTGACATATAGTGCAGTGAACTCATCATTAATTTATTGGTTTTTACTTTATTTGTTGGATGAGAATAATGTAAAATTTAATGAAATCAGGGAAAAGTAGTAAGTTAATAATTGACTCATAGTTTGGTGGTTATTGTATGTCATGATTTAAGTGACTTATTAACTGATATTGTTTATTTTTTAAATTAAAAAGTTAATTATGTGTTTGGAGAACTTTGGTAATAGTTGCTCTGTGTTAGTTTTATTTATCAGGGTATATCCATTTATATCCATCTTAATTCTAGATCTATCAAACTTCTAAAGGGATCAAATACCTTGATGTGCAAATTTCTTTTAAAGTGTAAAACTTGAAGAATGTTTGCACCTCCAGAGATTTGATCCCTCTAGGACATTATTACATCTAATGTAAACCATACCCAAATTACTTCAATGCCACTTATGTGTATATTATATAACATAATTGAAAATATATTTTCTAATGGTTAAAACATTTTATTAGTTTGTAACTCAAAATGAAGGTATAATAGGATGAAGTGTGTCACATGGGATTCAGTCAGTGAACTTGTGCCATACTGGGTTCATTTGTGCGATATTAAAGAATACCCCTAATTTTAGTAGATATTGAAAAATACCCCTAAAAGTCCTTTTGTTGACCCCCCTTTCCAATACATACAATTTTTAAAATCTCCATTGTTAACGGATATCCTAGTTATCCATTTTTTTCGTGGCATTTTTAATACTACTTTTTAATCCTTCCCCTAGATGAACAATTACTGACATAATGATATATTTCTAATATTGTTCATCTATACATTAACAATGTAGATGTCATTTATAATTATTGACTATTATTTAAACGACATACATTATTAATATATCTTCAATATTATTCTAAAATGTGATACATCATCTTACCTTATAATATAAATCGAACTTAAATTATATTTAGTTATTAGTAATATCATTAATCATCTGCTTATATTTTGAAAGATTTATATATTAATGATATTAAAAAGTAAAAAGTAAAAAATAAAATCTATAATTCAGTTTAAAGAGGTTGTGAGATGTTTGATTATTAACTTAAGGTAGTCTAGAAAAATTACGCAAAACTATAAACTCATAACTAGACTTGTAATTACATTCTAAACAATAATTAAACAAATCTTTAATTAAAAGGTCTAATCAATGATTTGTTACTTTATACCTCTTAACAAATCAATTATTTCAAACTTGTTTAAAAATAAATTAAACATGATTTAACATGATAAATTGCCCAACACATTAACACACTATTAATTCTTAATTCAAGGTAATGCGTGGTGGATCTTAAAACAATAAATAAGCAGAAACCATGGGCAAAACTAGGGTCGTTTTGCCCCACATTTTAAAGTGGTTTGATGTCCCTTAGAGTGGGTGAAATGAATCAAATTGGTCCATCCACATAAAAGATGGTTTTACCTTTTTGCCCCCTTTCATTATGTTAAAACTCGAGCAAGTTACTCTGTCTAAATAACTCATAGCCATAGATCATTTCAAACTTGATTAAAAAGATTAAAAATGATTTATAATCTTCAACAAGCTAAATTAATTGAACACATTAACACACTACTAATTATTAATTCAAGGTATTGTGTGGTGGACCCTAAAACAATAAACAAGTACAAACCATAGGCAAAATTAGGGTTATTTCACTCCACACTAAAAGTGGCTTGACCTCCTTGATGGGCCTCCAAATTAGGTATAATATAAAGCCCAATTAACCTTTCCTAGGTACATTAGACCTCTCCTTTTACACTTAATAGCATTTTGTTAGCTTAAATAAGTTCTTAGGAAGGTAGATATATTTATCATATTTTGTGTGCCTATTGTGCTTATGATGTAGGATATTGAGAAGATTTGGCACAAATCATGATGATATCTAGTCAGATAAATTTATGTAACTTTTCCCTTGCTTTGGGATGATCAAACTCAGCTAGTTTGAAGCACTAATTACTCTTCCTTGTAGCTGCGAGGTCACTAAGGAAGCATGATCCTATTTTTTAAGGATTTTGGAGTGAAAACAACCCTTCTTTAAAGGATGTTTTCCCTCATCCATATTGTATAAATAAAGAGCTTGGGTAGTTAGGAGAAAGCTAGAAAGTCAGAATGAGCTAGCAGTAGTTGAGTTAGTAAATACATTTGCTTAGAAGTTCTAGTTTTGCAACTTTCCATGTAAAAGCACATTTTTTTTTTTTATCAATGAAAGGCATTCTTGGTTCTTAGGATGCTGTTCCTTTAGGGACCTGAGCTTCCTTGGGTTAGGGCCCACCCTAGGTGCTTAAGACCCTGTTGTACTATTATCTTTTCATGTACTTTTTCATTTATTTATTTATGCAATTCCATTTCTGAATATTACTTTATGCAATATTAATTAGTTAGCTTGTTTATAGTCTTTTCTTGCTTATTACTTTGAAGCAGTAGATGGTTGATTTGGAAATGATTATTTTGTTCAGTCAACACTCCTTTTCAAGCATTAAGTTCATTTTGGTTACTAATTTTTAGTTGTTGTTAATCATTTATGTGCGTTGTCACTATAAAATTTCCCGTTTTGTAGAGCTACAAGAGACTCTATTGTCACCCATTCGATGAGTAGACCTATCTATCCTTGACATGAGTACATGGAAATACATGATTTATCATTTTTTAGCCTTCCCTGATCTCATTCTACCTTCAAATACATCCTTACCATATTTTTCTATTCATTGGATTGTCTCTTGTAGCAAAACAAAGACCCCTATACCAACTTTCATTTTACATTTGAAACTCATCCAAACTTGCATCCAACACATGGTTAGTATTTTTTGATATGTTATAATATCCCTAAGACCTTGAAGATGAATTTTAGAAGTGAACAGACCAGTAGATTCCATAACCTAGTTGTTGTACAAAACTGCCTTTTTCCTGCAAAATTTAGGGTTTGATATTTATATGCTTTATTTTAGTTATGAGTTTGATTTCTCTACATAGTAAAATATATGTTTTTATCTCATCATAGTTAAATTAGTTTGTTTCCTTTTCCCGCAATTAATATAGATTTGCTTACTGCCCTTTATTTCTTGCAATTTTGAATTTTACCTATAGCATAAACTGTAGAATAGTCTCTGAGTAACTAAATCTCATCTCAGTGTTTTCACCTGCATAAAATCAACAAAAGAAGAAGTTAATACATTTTGCACACACAGTGCCGACCCCTCTTAATTTTGTATGAACCTCGCGTTAAAAATTAAAGTTGAGAACCTTAGGAGTTGAAGTATTCTTGTTTCAATATTGAGGGCCATCTCATTTTGGCATTGTTGTGAGGGAGGTGTCAAAGTATGCATTGTCTTCTTCCCTAGTTGATTTATTCATTCACTTATTTTATGCAAAAACAAACAAAATCTGCATTAGGCATTTCAAAAATAGAAAATTGGATTGCATTAGCATTCTCATTTAAAAAAATACAAAAAACATAAAAATATTTCTTTCTTTATGCCTTGAAGAATCAAGGATAACACAAGATATTTTTAACAAAAACGCCAACTTCCACAAGAAGCCAACTTTATTTTATTGACTGTGAGCCTCCTACTCTTTCCATAGAGGATATTGAGGTCTTTTAAGGTGAGAAAGCGAGGATTTCTAAGGAGCTTGTAGAAGGAGAAATGCCTAACCCACTGATACCATGGTTGAAAATATACAACCTGAAGTGTTTCCTATTAAGGAGAGAAATGGAAAAATCAAAATGAAAAATATCAGCCCAACTGCTCTCCCACACTTCTATGGTTTGACTACTAGATACCCTGACACTTTTATGTTTGAGTTTTTTGTGGTTTGCAGGACATATGATTACTTAAAAGATGAGCAAAAGCTCAAACTGTTCTCTTCTACTCTCAATGATGTAATCCTTCTTTGGTTCACAAGATTAGAAGGGGGTAGCATTAATTCACGGAACATATGCGGTAATCCTTGAACACTAAGTATTGGAACTATTGCAAGCAAGAGACATCGGATATGAGATATTTAAAATGTCTCAAGGAGTGGATGAATCTCTAGAATATTTTGAGTAAAGATTCTAGTTGAGCTATAGAAGAGCACATAACTGCATCTAGACCTAGACTCCTTAAAGTTAGTCTTGCTATAGGGGGTTAAAGAAGAACTAATGGAAACACTCAACCCATTGCCTAATGGAGAGATATATCAACTTAGCTATCATGACATCAAAATGATATTAAAAAATCATTCTAGATCTACTAGGAAACAAGGTAGGGAAAACAAAGGTTTGTTAAGTCCCTCTTCCTCCTCTACCATATTACAAAGAATGAGATAAGGGGTATGTTAATGGACCTAAAAATTTAGAGCTTACACAACTTTTCTATGTAGATGGATATATTATAGATCAAGAGAAAACAAGAAGAAGTAGAAAGGGAATTAGATATATTTAGTCCTAGATGCACTATAAGACATCCTAGGAATGAGTGTCCTTTAGATTCCGTAGATATATGTTCTGTATGTGAAGAAAATCACTCCACTAAAAAATGTCCATCTTTTCTAGGTTTGAAGGTTGTATATCAAGGAACAGAAGGGAGCATGGAGTAGCTCTACTTTGTTAATAAAAAGAGGCGATAAGGCCCCATGTAGTATCAACAAGGTATGAACTATCCATCTCCTTTCAATACACATTACAATGCAAATTTTCAATCTTGGTGTCCTATTAACGCTCCATCTTGGTTTATGTCCACTCCATGGCCTTATCCACCCCAAAATGTTATTCCTCCTTTTAAGCCATATCAACATTGGCCTACTCAATGGGGAAATCCATCCTCTGGATGGAGGCCTCAAGCAACCCAACAATCTGCCTTGATGCCTCCTCTTCCTCAACCACAAGAACCCAAAATAATCCTCCCAAAAAGCCTCAGATGTCTATCCAACCAAATTCAAATCCTAACAACAAGCAGACTCAACTGGTATATAGTGGAGAAAACTATTATCCAACTTATACTGTAGAAATTCAAGAGATCAACCTTAGGTCTTGAAAAATATTTTCAAATGCTCACCCACCTTATCCAATAGAAAATCTAGAAGAATATAAGAGTACCTCAAGTTACTAAGCTTCCCTATCTTGAAAGGTTGACCACTCACAAAACACACACATCCCATAAGAAGCTAAACTTAAGGGAGAATTGAAAAATGTGTGTCAAGATTCCTCTCCTTCAAGCCATCAAGGAAGTTCCTATATATAATAAATTCAATAAGGATGAATGCCTTATAATTCTAGGGAGGATAAAAATAGATTCCCCTACTATTAATGTCATAAGGCAATTAGTGTGGATCTTATGCTTCGAAAGGTCATCATCCCCAAGCACTTAGATCTTGGAAGCTCAATAGTAGATGTCCACATCAATGATATTATATTTCCTAACACTCTCATTTACTTGGGAGTTTCAATAAATGTCATGAATAAGGGGACTATGCTTAAACTCAATCTCCAAGAGTCCTTAAGGAAGACCACCACATTGCTACAACTTCTTGATAGATCCATAATAACGCCTGAAGGCATCATTGATGATGTCATGGTCTCCATTGATACTATTACATTAGAAACAACCATTGGCAACCATAGAAATCAACCCTTCCAAAACTTTGAAAATCAACCCCTTTCTTTCTACAAAACAAGAGGACAAACTGCTCATTATTTTGAGATGAAATGTTGATGCATTTGCATGGGATTATAAGGAAATGAAGGGAGTCCATCCTTTTGTACATACATACATACATACATACATACATACATACATAAAGGTAGACCATAAACTTGTTTTTCAACCTTAGAGGTGGATGAACCCTACAGTAAAAGGCATGGTAAAAGATGAATTGCATAAACTTTTGGATGCAAGATTCATCTATCCGATATCGAATAGTGAAAGGGTATCTCCCTTATTCATTATCCATACATACACACATACACACACACATATATAGATACATAGATAGATAGATAGATAAAGGTATACCATAAACTTGTTTTTCAACCTTAGAGGCAGATGAACCCTACACTAAAAGGCATTGTTAAAGATGAATTGCAGAAACTTTTGGATTCAAAATTCATCTATCCGATCTTGGATAGTGAATGGGTATCTCCCTAATTCATTATCCATAAAAATAATGGAAAATGGAGAATCTACATCGATAACACAGAACTCGACAAAGCCATCATAAAGAACATTTTCCCTTACCTTTTATTGACCAAGTTTTGGATGTTCTTTTAGGGAAAAAGTTTTTCTCATTTTTGGATGGATTCTATGGGTATAATCAAATCTAGATCAACCTTAAATATTATGATATGAACACCTTCACATGCCCACGGGGAACCTTTCTTCACAGGGTTCTTCCATTTGGTCTATGCAATGCCCTTGCTACTTTCCAGAGCGTTGTGTTGAGTATTTTCTCTGACCTTTTGCATGATTTAGTGGAAATCTACATTGATGATTTTACACCCTATGGGGATGATTTCTAAGAATCTCTCTCCAACCTACACAAAGTTTTGCAAATGTGCAAAGAAATGAACCTCTCCTTTAGCCATGAGAAATGTTTGTTTTTTATGAATGAAGGAATTGTTTTAGAGCAATTTCTCTTTGAAAAAGGAATCTAGGTAGATCTTGGCCATCATCAAAAAGATTATTGTTCCTCAAAAACAAAAAGAAGTTAGAAACTTTTAGGTTCGACTGGATATTATTGAAGGTCCGTGAAAGATTGTAGCAAGATTGCTTCACCTTTATTTTCTTTACTGACAAAATATTCAAAGTTGGTTGGAAAGGTCTATGTCAAAAGGCATTTTACGAAATTAAAGAGAAACTGCTGAATGAACTAGTCCTTAGAGGTCCAAATTAGACTTTGCACTTCCATATCCATACACATGCATCAAATAAAATAGTTGAGGAAACACTAGGTCATCTTGAAGGTAAATTTCCTTATTCCACTTATTTTATTAGCAAGAATTTGTCCAAAGATGAGATTAACTATACCGTTACAGAGAAATAATTCTTAATTGTACATTATTTGAATAAATTTAGGCCTTACATTATTGGCTATCAGGTCTTTCTACAAATTGATCATGCATTAATCAAATATTTAATGAGAAAACTACTTGTGAATTCTCAAATAATTAGGTGGTTATTATTGCTGCAACAATTTGATCTAACTATTGTTGACAAACCTGGAAAAGAGAATGGTGTTGCAGACTTTCTTTCAAGACTGGCCTTGTTTTAAGAGAATGAAGAAATGGTGGCTGGTCGGCTCCTTGAAGAGCATATTTTTTCCATATCACTCGTATCTCCATGGTCTGTTGAAATTGCCAATTTATTAGTTGCTAGCCAATTGCCTCCCCACTTATCCTTAAAGGAGAAGAGAAAAATTGTAAAAAAAAAATGATCTTTAGACTTGGATTGGTGGTAACCTCTTCAATTTGGGGATTGATTAGATCCTAAGAAGATGTGTGAGGGAGGATCAGGTATTTAATGTCCTCAAAACTGTCACGATGGACCTTGTGGGGGCCATTTTGTTGCCAAGAGGACTTCCTAGAAGACCCTGCAAGAAAGATACTATTGACCAACCCTTCACAGAGATGCCCAGAGATATACAACATAGTGTGATGAATGCTAGAGGATGGGGAAACCTACTCAAAGGGATGAAATTCATTTATAGATGCAAGTGACCTTTGAGACATTTGAGAAGTGGGGCATGGAATTCAATGGTCTTATTGATCCTCCATCCAGATATAAGAGGTACATTATTGTGTGTATTGACTGCTTGACTAAGTGGGTTGAGGTGAAAGTAGTAAAAGCAACAACCGAGAAAAAGGTCATTGAATTCTTGAGGGGAAACATCTTCTATAAGTTTGGATTCCAAAGAGAATTAGTGACAAACCAAGGCTCCCAGTCACCTCCAACATGATCGAGAGGATCATGAAGCAACATCATATCCAACATCCTCAGGAAAATGGGCAAGCAAAGGTAACTAACAGAGCATTGGAAAGTACATTGGACAAGGTGATCAACAAAAACAAAAAGGATTGGGCAAAAAGACTTGTTGAGGCCAGTTGGGCTTACAAAATTACATAGGAGACCACTACAAGGTTCACCTCCTTTAAGCTAGTATATGGAAAGAAAGCCTTGTTATCTATTGACTTTGAGTACAACACACTTAGTATGGAAGCCTCAGTTGATGTGGATCTCACCAAAGCATAGGAAGAAAGGATGAAACCATTAAATGCACTTAATGAATACAATATGGAAGCCCTATTACATACCAAAGTGGTTAAACTACAAAGGGAAATCTGGCACGACAAGCATATCAGGACTAGAGCCTTCTAGGAAGGAGATTAGGCCCTCTTGTATGAATCTAGGATTAATTAATTTAAAGGAAAGTTCTTGACTATATGGCTAGGAACTTATTTGGTTGAAGCTATGATAATGGTTCAATCTGGATCAAAACAATAGATGAAGGGTAGATTTAACTTTTGTTAAATATCATCGATTGAAATTCTACAAGAATCCCCTCTCTAAGGTTGTGTTTACTGATTCAATAAGAAAAGAGCTGAATTTGATTGAGAGCATCAAAGTTTCCAATCTATTCAACCTCCGACAACAATAAAAAAAGAAAAAGAAAAAAAAAGAGAAAAAAACCTCAAGTGAAAACTTCCTCTGAGGCACTTGAGGCCCACTAATAGAGCATTGAAAACCTCCATGAGGCATCTAGTGGGCCTCAATAAAAAAGAAAAAAGAAGAAAAAAAAATTATAAAAATATGTTTTCTCTTACTTTGGTTTGTGTGTAGATATCACAGAAGGAAAAATACGAGGAAAACTAAACATGTGAACTTGCACATATAGCCGAAAACAATAATAGTATTTTCAAATGGCCTAGAAAGCACCCCTACACCATTCTTCATCATCAACAATAATCCACTATATCATCTCAACATTTCCACCCCGTTTTTATGAATTTCTTTCCACTTCCTTGAGTTTCTATATGAAAATCTTGTTTACACGATAGCCTAAATTTTGGAAAAAGGCACATATCGAATATTTCCTCTGCATACAACTAAGGAAAAAATATCAAAAGATTCCTGACATAGCACTATTCAATCACTATACGTCACTTCTCAATTTTTCCTCCATTGCTCATCATTTTTTGTCCACAACATCTCAAAATCCTCATATTTTTCATCTTAGTCACCTTAAACAATATTTCCTACCTCACCACCAACTTCTCCTTGAATTATCATAACTCCTTGATGTCCTAAAACAATAAAACGATGAGCATGAAGAGATTCTATGACTGCTACACGAGACTACACAGTCTTGTCATAGCCTTCAGAAATGCTACATGCCCAAGTCTTCGACACTCTTGAAGAAAGTCATTGCATGACACAAATTTCCACACCTACAGAAGAAACTCCCAGCGCAATAAAATCACCCGAAGAAATTACAAGATTTATTGTAGGCTACTATAGTCACTCTTGTCCAACAACAACAACACCATATCACCTGCAAAAGCATCAAAATCACCAACATCAACATCACTTGTAGAAGCATCAAAATCACCAGCATCAGCATCACTGCAGAAGCATCCAAATCACCAAGTAAGCAAGATAAAATGTTAAAAGTGCAAACAATAGAAGGACTTATAGCCAAATTAATCTAGCAGGGGTCGTAGCCAAATATGGTAGAGGAATTTACCTTTTCTTCAAGTCACCCACATATGTGGAAGAGAATAAGAAAAAAGTTAGGAATGATATGAAAAGTAAGTCTTTTTTGTTTACTAATGACAAAATATGTGGGATTATGAAGGATGATAAGGAGTAGGTGGGGGCTATTTCACCCATTGTGTGTTGAGCCCCATCTCATCAACCACCAACAAGAAAGTTCACTTAACTTAGAGCACTCCAAGCTTGTTTTGCATGCAATATTGTTTAAAAATCCCAAAGAGGACCCACAATCACTATAGGAGCAAGATATAGCTATCAAACTTCCAAATTGTCTACCATAGGACCGTACACGCATTGTTGTAGGATACATACATACTACTACAAGATACAGGAAAATTACTATAAGGGGTTGAATTCTTGACTAGAATGTCTACATAAGCATCAAATGTGTTAAGAGGTAAGGGTATCCTCAAAAGAAATGTAAGTTAAATTTATCCACTCACATTTTGCATAAGGATAAGTGTTCAAATAAATAGTGAAGCAACTAGGTAGCTTGATTGTTTTGAAGAACAAAACTTGACTTATGGTGATGAATTGCATGGAGTAACAAGTCAAGTTCTCTCCTTCTCTATTTTGAAAAACTGTACATTTCTTTTGACCTTTAGGATCCCCTGCTACCACAGGAAACCCTAATTCATGTAGCAACATAGAACTAGTACTCCCTTACAAAAATATTTCTTGCCCAAATCTATCAAGAATTATGTCATACCATGGGAGGGGGATTTAATAGAAGGGAACCCACATAAACAACCTGAATTCATCAAAACCTAGAGGTCAAGGATCTCTTGAAAAAGCATAATTTGCTAGGATTATTTGAGAAATTAAGAGGTTATGATGATGAGATTGCCTTAGAATTTTTTCTAAACTTGCAACATCATAAAGGCCATGAAATAGTTACTGCAATTAAGGGTTTGATCATATATCTTAATGAAAATCTCATTAGCAGAGTCACTACCCTTCCCAAGGGGACTGTTGACCACTAAAGTTGCATTTGAATATTTTTGAAGACTCCATGCCCAAAGTACATTTTAGAGCATTTATGCACTTTCAGACCATTCATAGTTTTGGATTTCATCAGGGTGTTTAAGCCCCTTCCTTCTCTCTCTCTTCATTTCGTACTCAAAATCCGCAACCCTGCAAGGATATTGTAAACATGACACTATCATGATGAATAAAGCCATGTAATAGTCCTATGTAGCTTGGGACTTTAATATCAACCGAGCCCACTCTAGGGAGTTTTTTCACTTAACTAATTATTCGTGTTTTTTCACTGAATGACTAATTGAGTTTTTTCTCTGAGATATACCTGCAAAGATGGAGTGCAGTTTGATGGTAGAGCCTTAGGTGAGACCTAGTGTCTAGATTAAATATATATTACCATGATATATCACTTGTAAAATTTCATGGAATTTGATTAGGTCTAGGGGTCATTTTTTTACTATTAAAAATTTCCCGCATGATGAGATTTTTGTTTGTTTGTTTGTTTGTTGATAATGTAAATTGTAATAAGTTATGTCTAGATAAGTTGTATGGGGTATGAGCAATCAAAAATAGACCTATACACCTAAAATTTATACTAAGATACACTTTGAGGGGTGAAAAATCACTTATTGACCCTCGAAACTCACTTTTTTCCTAAGTTTAGTGGGAAAATGAGAAATAAATGCCCATAAAATAAAAAATGGAGAACATAATAAATTATTCCACTTGAAAAGTGAGGTGGAAATGACATGGAAATTAAAACCAAGTTAAGATGGAAGTTAAAGGGTGAATGGGCACCCACATCAACAATAAATTATACACATGGTAAAATTGACTTGTGGGTCAGGTTGGGGCACTATTTGGTAGCTCAACTTCGTTGGAGATTAATGCATAGCATGGAGATATTATCAAAGATTTAATTTGAGATTTTTATAGGAGTATGTCTCGATTATTATCTACCCATCCATACACTTATATGGTCCAACTATCGAGAGCACCTACACACAAATAAATGCAACTACCTTCTCCAGCTTCCATGCACATCACAAAGATAGGGATACATGTAACATATTAAGGAGCAGTTTGGCACTCAATTTTCCAGTGGTTATGGTTGAGGATTTGTTGGGGAATATGCTCCACATTCAACTCCTATGCATCACACATGGAAGTCTAAATGAGGAACTCAAATTTGGCACATGAAGAAAGGAGAAAAACGCTGCCACATCTTAGATTCAACTTCCACAATTGCCATTGGAGCTCCTAATCCAGGTGGATATTGGTGGCCACCCGCCTATTCCATTGGGACCCTCACCGTTGTTTCTTTCAATTGCACCCTCAGGTCCTAAACTTTCGGAGCCATTTTGAGGCCCTAAAGAACGTTTTTTTTGGAAAAATTCCTTTTAAAACTAGATAGGTAATTGCATCGAGGGTTGTAGTCCTCGGAGAGATCTTTCCAACAAGGTATCATACGCGTCAAACATAGATAATATGACCAAGTTACGATCCCGAGAAGTTGGCTACCCAAATAACCCCAACTGGGCCCATAAACTCTTGGTGTTACATCTCCTCGGGTTAGGGTTTTGGTTGTTTAGGGTTTTCTCTTATTGTAAAATAATAAAAATGCCCCTGAGCCTCATTGTAACTTAGTTCAGAGGCATGTAGCCGCCACATCTCTTCTCAAAGATAAGCTCCCATCGCTCGAGCTATCTTATTTCCATTCTGTTTGTAAGCATAGTCTAGTATTTTTCTATTAATGAAATGAAGTGTTTTTCTGCTGCATCTCTGTGTTTATGAGTATATTTGTAAGTTGTCTCATTCCTGTTTAAGTTTGGGTCAATGGTATAAGAGCGGTTTGCTCTTTCTCTGTTTTTCTTTACATGTCCCCAATGAGGTCAGGGTATAAGGAGTTAGGGCTCGATCTGGTTGAAGCATTGTAGGATCAACCTCACAAAACCCGACGACCTCCCATGGTGGAAGAAAAGAAATATGAGGGGGTAGGAGATCCTTTCAAAATGTTGCTCAAAGAAGCCCTCGAGCAACAGAGGGACGTGATGATGGATAACTTTACCCTGATCCTTCGACGACTACCGGTAGGTGATGCATCTTCATCCAACAACCACTCTAGAGGTGCCACTCCTTTTAAGGTACAAGTTAACTTCAATATTCCCATATTCGAAGGCCTCATAGATGCAAACGTCATAGACAAATGGTTAAATCTATTGGAAGGATATTTTTCAGTTCATGAATTTTCCAATCCGGAAAAGATTACGTTTGCACTTCTCAAATCCGCCCCACACGATAAGGACTGGTTGGAAACTTAATGTGAACAAAAGGACGAGAGTGAACCTTCTCTGTTTTCAGGTACGCACTTGGAATTCTTTCGAGATGCCATCAAGGAACAATATTACCCTGTTGGGAGCTATGAAGATAAATACATAAAGTGGACCACGTTACGATAGGGAAGGGACCAAGATGTGGCAGAGTTCACAAATACTTTCCATACCCTTCGCACGAAGCTGGGTATCAAGGATACTGAGCAGCATTTGGTGCTCAAGTATCGCGACTGTCTACACAAGTACGTCGAGGATGAGATGGAGTTCCTAGACATTTCCTCGCTCGTTACAACGTATCGGTACGCTGTAAATATTTAGCAGAAGTTGAAAGAGAAGAAGCGGGACTTTGGATTTGTGAATCCAAAGCAAGGAAAAGGCGCCCCCAAACCACAAAACAAGGGTCCAAGCCAAGGCGGGACTACCAAGACAACCCGCCGAAGCCGCGAATAAAGAACAACACCACGAAGATGAAGAAGGATACAGGAAAATGGTGTGAGTTCCATAAGAGCTCCACTCACAATACAAGTGAGTGTCAGGCTACGCAGTCACTGGTGGCCGAGCTGAAGGATTCTAGATCAGGCGCAGGTTCTGACTCTGAATCAGAACATGATAAGGGGACTAACAAAGGGAAGCAAATCATTGATGCAGAGCCTAGTGCCACCATGGCCACCACAAAGATCTAGGAAATTGAGCCTGAAGATCTAGAGGAGGGGGAACACCTCTTCCACTCACAGATGTGGGTGAAGGGTTCTTTGCTATAGTTCATTGTTGACAACGGGAGCCAAAAGAACTTCATTTCAATAGAAGTCGTGAAGCGACTTGAACTAAATACTACAACACATCCACATCTGTACATCATCAGGTGGCTTCACCAAGGACGAGATCTTCGTGTCAACCAATAATGTCGCCTTCCCTATAGCATCAAGCCCTTCACGGATGAGGTATTGTGTGACGTTGCTCCTCTTGAAGTTTCTGATGTATTGTTAGGACAACCATACTTGTGGAACTAACATGTTGTATATGATTGTAGACCTCGCTCTCTGATTATTACTTTGGCTAATAAGTTGTACAGGATACCAGAGGTAGCCCCGCCTACCGCCATCTTTTTTATCACTACAAAGAAATGCAGTAAGATCATTTCCCAGACTAGGAAATTCATTTTCCTTATGATTCGCCCCCAAGGCAAGAAGAAGGTTGTGGTCATGGCTTCTAGGTAGGGCTCCTTTGCACAGCAACAACAAATGGACAAGGTCGTGGAAGAGTACATGGACATTTTCGCCTCACCCATAGGGGTACCTCTACACTGTCAGGTCAAGCACTCCATCAATCTGACCCCAGGCGTGCCACTACCCAATGGACCGATCTATCGACGCTTCGTTCTAGAGAACGATGAGATCAAGAGGCAGATTCAGGAACTACTATAGAAAGGGCACATCAGGTCAATCGCATCACCCTATGGGAGCCAGATTGTATTGGTATAGAAAATGGATCAGACCTGAAGGCTTTCTATTGACTATCAGTCGCTGAACAAGATCATTGTTTGGAATAGGTACCCAATCTCGCGGATTGATGACCTTCTAGACTAGCAAAAAGGGGCCAAATATTTCACCAAGATTGACTTGAAATGAGGTTATCACTAGGTGCCTATCGAACCCTCCGATGTGTGGAAGACTACCTTCAAATCCAAGGAGGGCCTTTTTGAATGGTTGGTCATGCCATTTGGATTGACAAACGCCCCTGCAACCTTCATGAGACTGATGGATGACATCTTGCGGCCCTTCACCAATGCATTTGTGGTGGTGTATTTAGATGACATTTTGATCTTCAGCTAGAGTTGGGAAGAGCACCTCCACCATATTCGACAGGTCCTTCAAACCCTTCAACAACACAAGTTGTGTGCTGACTTGGAGAAATGTACCTTTGGCCTGACCCAGATACAATATGTGGGGTACATCATTGATGATCAGGGTGTAGATGTGGACCCATCCAAGATACAAAACATTCGAGATTGGCCAGCCCCAACCACTCTAACAGAGCTCCGCATCTTTTTGGGTCTTGCGAATTTCTACCATAGGTTCATGTTGGGGTTCTCTCATATTACTTGGCCTTTAAGTCAAGTCATTAAGGGCGGAGAAAAAGCCAAATTCTTTTGGTCGGAAACCCAGTAGCGGGCGTTCTCCGAGTTGAAGAATCACCTTTTTTTTGCACGAGTGCTCATATTACCAGGCCTACAACAACCATTTGAGATTGAGACACATGCCTCCGACTATGGTATTGGTGCAGTTCTAACTCAACATGGGCATGTAGTGGCTTACCACAGTGAGACAATTTTAGACACAATCTGGAAGTACCCCACTTACGATAAAGAAATGTATTCCATTGTGCAGGTTTGCCGTTAATGGAAGCATTACATTCTGGGGAAGGAAACGGTCATCCACACAGAGCACCAGCCTCTACAGTTCATACAGACATAGGGGAAGTTGTAGAACGATTGTCATCAGAAATGGTCCACCTATCTGCAATAGTTCCATTTGAACATTAAGTATAAGAAGGGAAACACCAATAATGTCGCTAATTGCCTCAGCTGACCACCAGTCATGGCGCTAATCACTGTGCTCAACTAGTGTGGACACGAGACATCGGGGTGGCTGCATCTTTACAAGAGTGATCCAGAATTCGGAAGCATATACCAGACACTCTTAGAAGGGAAGAAATTTCCAAATTTTCACCTTTAGGATGCATTGTTATGCCACTTGGGACATATATGTGTTCCTTCAAGTGAGTGTTCCAAGATGATTTGGGAGGCGCACTACAGTCAGGCCGTTGGACATTCCGGAGTAGAGAAAACCGTGGTGGTATTGCAAAAGTATTTTTATTGGCCGAAACTTCGTCAGGATGTAGGGAAGTACATTACATCTTGCATCGCCTGTGCCATTGCGAAACCAACCATCAAGAAGCAAGGCCTGTATACTACTCTACCTACTCCTAGTCGGCCTTGGGAATCTGTCTCCATGGATTATATGTCGGGCCTTCCTTCTACTAAGCACGACAATGATTGCATTTTGATGGTCATCGACAGATTCTCTAAGATGGCCATCATGACGGCCTGCAAGAAGAGTGTCACAACAGAGGCCACTGCTAAGCTCTTCTTTGAGCGAGTGTGGGTACACTTTGGGATCCCACAGTCCATTGTCTCAGATCGGGACATCATATTCCTGAGTGCATTTTGGTCAAGTCTCTAGTCGATGTTGGATACAAAACTCACTAAGTCCATGACTTTCCATCCCCAAACTAATGGCCAAATAGAGGTTGTCAACGGGATGATCGTACACATTCTGCGCATGTACAACTCGAAGCACCCACACACATGGGATGAAAGTATCCCCTATGTCCAACTGTTGGGCATGGAACCCCCCCACAACATGGTTTGGGGCTCAAAGCCTAAGTTTTGAGTAATATTATTGTAAAGCTCTGTGAATTACGGGTGCGAATTGTATGTTAGAGTCATAGGGTTGTCCGCCATAATTTTTGAATGTAGTGTTGGCCTACCCATGGTCCACGGACCATGGGATTGTATAAATAGAGTGAGGCTTTAAGTTGTAAAAAAAAGGAATGAATCGATGGAATCTGATAGATAGAATAAGATAGGGAGAATAGAGCAAGAGTCTAAGTATCAGTAGAGTCCACAGTTGAGTGCGCGGACCCCTACAGCTGAGTGCAGAGGGTGGAGTCGAATATGTAACCAAGTAAGAAGAATAATAAAGATAAGTTTTATCTGAATTCCATGTATCTGTTCTTGTGTTATTACCTGTTTGATATCATTTGCAATTATACTGTTTATTTACTGCACGCATTTGTATGAGTGGTGAATATTGTTAAGTATAACTGAAAGCATACGAATAAGCTAAGTTAATCAACTAATATCGGGTTACTAGTAAGGATTTGGATAATAAAATTGTTCGGCCCCCAAGTAGGGCTACGCGAAGCAGCATCCCAGGCTGCGAGGTACTGATAAGTGCACGTAGCGACATGCGCGCAAGGTCAAACCATGGACCACTTGGAACCCATTAGACATCCACAGGGTGCGGAAACCTTGTTCTAGCACCCTCCCATACTACTTCGGGTGAGACCTCAGTCCGCGCTTTGCGGACTGTTGTCAAAAGGGCCAGTAGTATAGGCATTTGTTTGGCTAAATCATCTCCGAACCTGGGTCAGGCCCCAACAAGTCAACAAATGGTTCCGTTGCCAGGACTGGGATCTGCATAAGGGATGTCTGATGTCGTGTCACTGGAATCCAATGAAGAAATAAATTGAAGGGTGGTTAGACAGAGAGATTCATGAGTTCACAGCGCAGGAAAATAGAAATCCCTGAGTATCAAAGGACCAGTGATTCATGAGTTCACAGCGCAGGAAAATAGAAATCCCTGAGTATCAAAGGACCAGTGGTTGGAGCGCTACTTATATATGGAAATCCATGAAATTTTCTTTGCATCCTTTCCCTCTAAGTTGTATGAGTGGATCGCGAAGCTAGTAGACAATCAGGGAAGGTGTAAGCTTGAAAAACCAATTGTGTGGACTCCAGAATTAGCGCGCAGACTAGAAGCATCAGAAGATAATATTGTGTGCACTGTGGACCATTGGCTCGACCAAATTATAGGGGGTTTATCACCGAGTTCGCGGTAGACATGACAGTCAGCCACAATGAGGCAGAACGACGCTTCCTCAAAGGACCGCGAGGTAAGTACATTAAATCTTTGAACACTTGGATTAAGATGCTATTGTGTGAAAAGCGAGTTATGTGAATAAATTGATGTTTGGGGCTACGCGAAGTGGGAGCATATATAGAAACAAAGGTAGCGCAAAGATAGAAAATAGCCCCTTGTTTTTGCCTCGGCAAGAAATCGAGGAAGAGCTCAAGAAAATATCTCTAAGAAGCACGCCAGTCTGATAAGGCAACGAATTCCGCGCCTACCACCTCCACCTACACTACCACGAGTCTCACCATCTTCACCTCCATCTCCACCCACACCACCTCCACAGTTCAATATGGCAAGCGCGATAAAATTGCCAGTATTCAGGGGAGTAGGGAACGAAGTTCCAAACCAATTCTGGTTCGTGGTAAGGGCCGTATGGGAAGCACAAGGAGTTATGGATGACAATATAAAGAAGGTAGCGTTGGTGAGTGCATTGCAGGATTGTGCACTGACATGGTACATTAAGCATTCTAATGACCATCCGAACGCAGGGATCGCAGATATTCAGGCTATGCTGAACAGGGAATTTAGAAGGCCAAAGTTGGAGACACAATCGATTATTAGGTTTAAGGAGATCGCGATGCTTCCAGGCGAGACCCCATGGGATCTGGATCATAGGCTAAAGAGTATGATTTGCGAAGCCAACATGACCTTGACAGATGGGTAGCACCGCGTAGGGTTTGTAGCGTCCCTAACACTGCATGTAAGGATGACGCTGTCACGACAGAAGTTATCCACCCAGGCCAAAGCTTTGGAGATTGCAATGAGACTGCACGAGACCCCAATATAAGATCCTGGCTTGGGAGTCCAACAAATCCACGTGCAACTGCAAAATTTGTGTCTAGAAATGTAGAGTTTGAAACAGGACAGGACAACTCGGCCAGAGGCGCGTGAGGAGGTATGGTGCATAAAATGCAAAGGCCAGGGGCATGACAAGGAGCATTGTCTAGTCTTCGGGAATTACTTGGCGGGAGGAGGGTCGATGCCATTAAGACCAGAGGCACAAGAAGGACCGAGCGTGACGCCTACATTATGATGTGCGATTTGTCAGATAGGAGGAAAACACGCTATGGATAATTGTCATCTATTGCAAAAGTATACACAGACATCCCAACAATTGTTCTATAATTTCTGTAGGTCGATAGGCCATGATGAGCGCCCCTGCAGGAGTTACGAGCTGATGATGGATCAGAATCTTGCCTACAGAGTGTAGACCGAAATGCGAGCCCTCGACCCAAATATGAGAATGACACGTGCTGGATTTCGGGGGCGCAGACGAGGTCGAGGTGGAATGGGACTAGGAAGGGGTTGTGGACAACTAATTTGTTATAATTGTAGAGGGCCAGGGCATTATGCCCGCGATTGTACGAATCCGACGAGAGCATCATGTTTATACTATACTTAGTTTGATCATGAGACAGAGGACTGCCCTACACTGATAGCAAGGTTGCGTGATAAAGGGATACTCCAGCCTCCCTCGACTTACAATTTGTAAATGATGAGGTTTGAGCCGCGCGAAGAGGACCCGAATGTAAACATAGTGCTCAGAGGCGGTATCATGACAGGAGATGACAAAGGTAAATAGCCTGAAGAAAGTGCGTGGGTTAGCAAGGTTCGCAAGGCTCCTACAAAGGAACCTGAATTTGATCTAGAGTGCGCGAAGAAGACATTCATGGAAGCTAAGAAGAGCTTCACAGAGGCCTCCACTTCAGGTATTAAGGATCAACTAGAGCCGGAGATTGATCCTTCAATGATCAATACCTTTATGGAGACATGTATGAAGCTGCTGTTCGACAGCAAGGCTGTGAAAGGACCGCATGAACTTAACATTAGGTGTGCTAGGTCAAGAGAACCTCGTGTAGTTCGGAAGCTTGGGAAACATACATCGCAAACAGGAAGGGAAATGCGTTTGACTGTGCAAATTGGGGAGGATGAAATGGATCAAGTAATTATGGATCTAGGGTCGGACACGAATGTGCTGCCAAAACAGACATGGGAGCACATGGGTAGGCTCGTGTTGTAATGGTCCCCTATTCAATTACGGATGGCGAACAAGCAGAAGATCCTACCACTGGGAAGATTGCAGGGGATAACAGTAGACATCGAAGGTGCAAGCGCGCTTGCAGATTTCAAGGTGATAGAGATTGTCGATGAAATCAATCCCTATCCTGTGCTACTAGGAACAGACTGGGCCACTGATTTGAATGGAGTAATAAATCTAAAGAAGTGCAAAATGATTTTTGAGAAAAAGTCACTATGCGTAGTGGTGCCTTTAGCCCCTGTGGAAGGAGCACGCTACATAGAGCCAGTGTGCGACGACGAGCTACACTGTATCTACAAGATAACCACTCGGGAATAAGATTGGGTGAATCCTACAACAGATCGTTGGATTTCGTGGGAGCGTGAAAGCTCCTACACCTCAAATTCGGATGAGGAAATAGAACGATGGAAAAACCGATTACACGAGGTAACCAAACTCAATTGCAACATGATGGTAATATCACTGCGCTGCGTGACAACAGAGGTAAGGGATTTGCCTATATATGATGGATTGACAGCGGTGGATGAATTCCTGAACAAATTTGAAAGCACAGTGCTAGAACAACAACGGTTCAATGCTCTGAAATGCGCACTATGCGCGATGCCCGCAAGATGGTGGGGTACACATCAAAGAAGCTTTAAGGACTGGGGTGGACGTAGAAGGATGATGCACCTACGATTTGGGAAACCACAAATGCAGCTAACAGACAAGTATGATGGATGGGATGATCCATGTACACACCTTGCGAAATGGACCAAGGTCTATGGGGAAGAGCCACAACCTGAATGGGTACATTTGTTCTATCATACCCTGGATGTCATACCCATGAATTGGTATACTGAGACGGAGCTCTGCCATGGTACGAGAGAATGGGATATCTTGCATGACGGATTTATGTTAACTTTCACGTTTGAAGATCATTGGTGGGATATTATTGACAATGCGCTGCAGGCAGTAAAAGGAGCTATCTTCAAAATACCCCAGGAGCCAATGGAAGTACTTAAGCCAGAATGGGTGACACAGCTGAGCTGCGCGCTGGAGTGTTGCAATGTAAATGTTGAGGAGGATGATGAGGACCCACGAAATATTAACATTCCAAAAATGGATGGTTGTCGTGAAGTTCGAGGACCATCAATTGAGGATCCTAACATCACCGCAACGCTGACAACAAAGCAAGTAAACATTGGAACGGAGGCAGAGCCAAAGTATGCAACACTTGGGGACTATTGGGATGATGACAGGGTGGATAATAAGTTACTCCTCGAATACCAAGACTTGTTCCTGACCAAAATTACGGATTTAAAAGGGATTGTTGGCGACTTAGGGATGATGAAGATCACCCTGAAACCCGAAGCAAAGCCGGTTAAGTAGAGGCTTTACTGCTTGAATCCAAAGTATAAGGAAAAGGTTCATGAAGAATTAGACAAAATGCTTGCAATCAGAATTATTGAGCTAGTGGGAGAATTCGACTGGGTGAGTCCTATAGTAGTGCATGAGAAAAAGCAAAAGGGCGAAATAAGAATATGCGTGGACCTTAGGAAGCTGAACGACGCCTGTGTACACGATCCATTCCCGACACCGTTCATAGATGAAGCACTGGAAACTATTGGCGGCCAGGAAGCATACTCATTCATGGATGGGTTCTTAGGGTACCATTAGATCAAGATCGCATCGGAAGACAGGAGCAAAACAACCTTTGCAACGAAATGGGGTTGCTTTAAATACACCGTTATGCCGTTTGGATTGAAGAATGCGCCAGCCATATTTTCGCGCATCATTGTTGCTGCGTTGAAAGAATACATCCACAATTTCTTGGAGGTCTATCTAGATGATCAAATTGTCTTTGGATTAGTTAAGCACCATGTAGCAAGCTTACGCTTGATGCTGGATACTTGTCGACGACACCAGATTGCGCTGAACCTTAAGAAGTGCACATTCCTCATTCCCTTTGGAAACCTGCTAGGACATGTGGTCTACAAACAAGGACTGATGGTGGAACCTATGAATATTGCCGTTATTCTAAATTTGGAAGCACCACGAAGTGTTAAAAACTACGTGCTACCTTGGGACACACCGGATACTACAGAAATTTTATCAAAAGCTATGCACAAATCACCACGTCGATGGAAAAAATATTGAAAAAGGATATTAAATTTTGCTGGAATGATGATTGTATGAAAAGTTTGGACGTCTTGAAGGGGAAATTGGCCTCCGCTCCAATCCTGGTCTTCCCAAAATGGGATGTGGAGTTTCATGTCCATGTTGATGTGTCGTGTATCGTGCTAGGAGTAGTGCTCACACAGGAGGGCAAGGAAGGCTTGGATCACCCTATCGCATTTGCAAGTCGGAGGTTGTCTAAAGCAGAGAAGAACTAATCCACCACCGAATGCGAGGGGTTGGCGATGCTGTACGCACTCCAAAAATACCGACACTATTTACTCTGAGGACATTTCAAGATGTGTATCGACCATTCCGCGCTAAAATACCTGGTCAATAAGCCTGTGTTGGGGGGGCGCATATGCTGGTGGCTCTTATTGTTCCAGGAATATGATTTTGAGGTCCTAGTAAAGTCGAGATGCCTGAACGCAGGATTGGATCACTTGTTGCGAATTGAGACGGGCGAGGAACCCACTAATTTGGAGGAGGGACTACCTGATGCACCACTCTTTGCGGTGCGTGTCATGAACGGGCACTTTGAAGATATAATCCATTTTCTAACAACAAGGACTATGCCGAAGGAATACCCGCTCCAACAGAAGAAGGAATTAGTGGTGCACGCGGCAGGTTTTTCTGTCATTGCGGGGCACCTATACAAAATGGGAAATGATGAGATATTGCGAAGATACGTACCTAAATTCAAACGAAGTCAGATCCTCGTGGAAGCACATGGGGGTGATGCAAGAGGACACTATGCAGGATGCACGACTGCACAAAACATTCTTTGTGCAGGGTTATGGTGGCCAACCCTGCACCAGGATTCGAAAGCACACTCTAAGGCCTGCGATATATGTCAAAGGACTGGAAAACCATCGCGGAGGGATGAGATGCTGTTAAATCCACAAATGACACTGTAGCCATTTGAAAAATGGGCAATCAACTTTGTGGGACCGATCAAACCTCAGGGAAAGATGGGTTCACGCTACATCATCACCACGACGAATTACCTAACACGATGGCAGAAGCGCAGCCGATCAAAAACTACATGGTCACTACGGCTGCGATGTTTTTGTTCGAAAGCGTGTTGACCTGATTTTGATGTCCAAAAATCTCAATGAGTGATCGCGAAACACATTTCCTGAATGAAACCATCAACACACTCACAAAAGAGTTCCAGGTGTATCATCAGAAAAGTACACCTTACCACCCACAAGCTAATGGGACAGTAGAGGCATTCAACAAAATACAAGACTGCGCTGACCAAAGTGTGCAACGCACAGTGAAATGATTGGGACCTGTGTGTATCTGCCATGCTATGGACTTACAGGACAATATGCAAGAAACTGATGGGACATACACCTTTCCGGTTAGTTTATGGCGTGGAAGCTGTCATGCCGATGGAATATATCGTACCTAGTCTACGAATCGCAGCGCTCACAGGGATGACGGACCGCGAAGCTTTGGAGGAAAGGCTTGCACAGTTAGAAGAACTCGAGGAAGAATGGTTTTTGGCTAGATTTCATCAGCAGGTACAAAAGAAGCGTGAAAAAGCATGGCACGACCGCCATATCAAGTTGCGCACCTTCAAGGTAAACAACTTAGTGCTGTTGTATGTCAGTAAGTTTGAAAAATTTATGGTAAAATTCAGAATGCACTGGCTGGGACTATACGTGGTTAAGGAGGTCACAGACGGAGGCGCGATCCACCTAGTCAAACTAAATGGAGAACCCTTCCCAGGCAAAGTAAACGGCAACCGCTTGAAGCCCTACATGGGTGGGCCAGCTATTTGACTAACCGGCCGAAGCATAGTCTTCACGACCCAAGGAACTGGACAAGGGCGTGGGACTATAAACATATGTAGCAGATGCTGGTACAGATGTAAGAACACAATTCGGAAACATATGTCTTAGAAGAAAGAATGCAACAGGTTCAGCAAGCAACAACTCAGTGCACTGCAGACATCAAGATAGTTCAGGACCAACTGGAGGGACTTCACGCCAAGATCGTCGTGCCGATAGAGTGACTCGAAGGCAAGTCACGATGTTTGTGTTGGGGGTCTGTTGGGCATGGAATCCCCCCACAACATGGTTTGGATCTCAAAGCCCAAGTTTTGAGTAATATTATTGTAAAGCTCTGTGAATTATGGGTGCGAATTGTATGTTAGAGTCATAGGGCTGTCCGCCCTAAGTTTTGAATGTAGTCTCGGCCTACCCATGGTCCGTGGACCATGGGATTGTATAAATAGAGTGAGGCTCTAAGTTGTAAAAAAAGGAATGAATCGATGGAATATGATAGATAGAATAAAATAGTGAGCATATAACAAGAGTCTAAGTATCTTAGGTCGTAGTAGTACAAAGAGGCTCTGCAATTGAGTGCATAGAGGCCTAGTAGAGTCCGCAGCTGAGTGGGCGGACCCCTGCAGCTGAGTGCGCAGGGTGGAGTCGAATCTGTAACCAAGGAAGAAGAATAATAAAGAGAAGTTTTATCTGAATTCTGTGTATTTGTTCTTGTGTTATTACCTGTTTGATATCATTTGCAATTATACTGTTTATTTACTGCGTGCATTTGTATGAATGGTGAATATTGTTAAGTATAACTGAAAGCATACATATAAGCTCAGTTAATCAAATAATATCAGGTTACTAGTAAGGATTTGGGTAATAACACTGTTCGGTCCCCGAGTAGGGTTGCGCGAAGGAAGCATCCCATGCTGTGAGATACTAAAAAGCACGCGTAGCAACGTGCGCGCATGGTCAAACTGTGGACCACTTGGAATCCGTCAGACATCCCCAAGGTGCGGAAACCTGGTTCTAGCACCCTCCCACACTACTTCGGGTGAGAGCTCAGTCCGCGCTCCGTGCACTGTTGCCGAAAGGGCCAGTAGTACTGGGATTTGTTTGGCTAAATCATCTCCGAACCTGGGTTAGGCCCCAACAAGCCAACACCAACACAGCTACAACATAACTCTCCATAGCTCAACATGCCACATCCCCTTTCAGGTAGGGATGGGATTTTAACCATTATGCCCCATTGATGTGGCCATACCATTTGCATCCACTCAGGTAGATTCGGCTCACATGCAGCCCGAAGTTGAAACGGATAACAACTTCATTGAGTGCATTCAACACATCCGCCAACAAGTCCATGATATATTGGACAGATCCAATGCTAAGTACAAGCAACATCATGACCAACATCGAGTGCCACACAAATTATAGGTGGGTGACTGGTGAGCTCCAGTATTGTAGCAGTAATGCTACAACTCCTGAGGCTTCCTGTCTCTCATTTTATCAACCCGGTTGTTCGTACAAACTTGGAAGCGACGGTGCTATATGCACAAGTACTAGCTCTTGTCGCAGCTGTCACTTGGTCAGCTGGCACAAGTCCGCTAGGGCTCAAGCCAACTTCTATAGGCTCACAGAAGAAGCTTTATCAATGATGGACGAAAGCTAGCTCAAAGGAGACTAAGCTAATTGACAAAAATGAACTAAAAGTAAATCAAAGCATGTAACCCTAGGAAACCCTAATTTGACTAGTCTAATCTCTATAAAGCAATGAGGATGAGTAATACTTCTACCAATGCTGCTACTACATCTAACAAGTGGAAATGCATGGATCTAAACTACTGACATTATGAAAGACATGTTTTTATACTTTTTCATTAAGTAGGTGGAGTGATTATGATTTTTTACTTATTAGGGTTTGGTTGTGCAGATTGGATGGAGAAGGAAGGAAAGCGTGGGACAGGTTGGGGAGGCTAGGTGAGGTCCCTATGGACCCTTGGCATTCATCCACAGGGGTTTTCCACGTTCAAAAGCTCAGCAACCGCGTGAATGACCTCCTACAGGATGTCTGCAGGGGATTCTACAGGAAACTCAGGGTTTTCTACAGGATGTCTCTGAACTGCTACAGGATGGTCTATCGTGAAGGATTGAAGTGAGGGAAAGGTGATGGACGGGTAGAAAGGGATGTGTGAGGTAGGGATCAGGCTGGTGGTGCTCAGGAGTGGAAGGATGAGATGGGAAACGGGTGTAGGGAGTGTGTTGGGGTGATGTATGTGAAAGGTCAAGGAATGAAGCTACGTGAGGAATAGGAGATGGTTAGGAAAGGACAGAACGAAGTGTAGGTCTAAGAAACGTGGTTGCATGCAGGGTCAAAATGGAAAGGATGGCAATGAAACGAGATGGAGAAGAGTGTAAATGAAACAAATGACCGAAACTGTTTATCAAACCGGAAATGCACCAACCTATACTAAGTACACCGTGATTTTACTGAACAGTGATCCAAAACGCAAAGAGAAATACGTATGGGACTGTGATGAAGAGATGTGTGGTTCGTGTAAATGACAAGGAAGCATCTAAATCCAGATCATAACTGTATCAACCAAATTCATGCGTGTTTTTGGTGGTCTGCTATGGACTGCACCCCAATCTTCAAACGAGATGGCAGTGAGCCTTAACAACCGTTTTTGCTGGAGCTCCAATGGATGTTATGTATCCTTTGCTACACTAAGCAAGTGGAAGTAATTGTACCATAAGCAAAATCTATCTAACTCATAAGAAAATCGAATTACCAGACTGCCATTCAAATTGCATGTGCAAATGAAACTTAAAGTGCTGGAAATGAAATAGAAACAATACTACAACAGAGGGGATCTATGGCTCTCAGGTTGGGCCCTAACCTGAGAGCTATAGTCTCCTAATAAAACTCAGGAATAGCTCACAAACTGTCTTCTTTATTCATAATTCAACGTCATGCCAAACTGGCTTACAGCAAAAAAACAAAACTGGACTGCTTCCAAAATTATATGATAACCCAAGAGATTCAACAACCTATCTAAGGCTAAGGCCTCCAGATTTATACAAAAAATGATGATCCGCCAAGTAGCCTTGATTCTAGGAGCTCGGCTGTCCAACTGAAGTTTAACTGCGGATTTGGGAGGCAGTCAGAACTGCTGTTCTGGTAGAACAGTTGATGACTGCTGTTCCTGTAGGACAGCTGGCTACTTCGGAGGCTCGGAGGGGAGATTGATTGGAGCTCGGAGTTCTTGGTGGGAATCACGAGGAATGTCCCAATGCCGTGGACATCTCTCCACAAAATCAGCAGTGCCACCTTATTGTCTCCTTATCCCTTTTGCGTTGTCTCTTGTTCCCCTTTTTTAATGCCAAAACCTGGAATCACAATGCATTAGTCACGTAGATGAAGGGTCTAACCTTCCTCCTACAAACAACATGAATAAACTAAGAAATGCATGCATAAGCAAATAAAGATGAATGGTTTGAGCAAGTAAAGTAGGCCAAAATGAGCCCAAATTGTACCAAAATTGGGGCTCATCAGCATGGTTGATTGAAATGAATGGTTTACACATGCAAGCAACATTGGATGCATTTCCCTTATTTTGTTATGATGTCTTGATTGGCATGGATTGGTTGGCAATGTGCTACATCAATCTATATTTTTACAATAATATTTTGGAATGTGTTGACAATAATGAAAATCCTAGGACCCTTAGAAGCATATCAAAACCCATGGATGTATGTCTGATAGGGATCAATGATGCAAGTTAATAAATTCTATAGGAACGGGTATGAATTATATGTTATTTCTATACTAGAATCAATGATCTAAAAAGCGTAAAGCTCAAAGATTATCCCATATTTCAATAGTTCAAAAATGAATTTCCAAAAGAAATACCACGATATCCACATAAATGCGATATCAACTTCTTAATAGATCATTTTCTAGGAGTAGTACTTATTTCAAGTACCCTATAGTGTGATCATACTTAAGCTTATGGGAATAAAGTTTCAATTAAAAGAGATGTTGGATAAGGGATATATTAGTCCAAGTGTGTCCCCATGGGGACCACTAACCTTGTTTGTGAAGAATAAAGATGGCACTCTTTGGTTGTGAATCGACCATGAACAATTGAACAAAGTAAATATAAAAGAAAAATACCCATTGCCATGAACTAATGATTTGTCTAATCAATTTAGGGGAGAAAAAATGTTCTCTAATGGTATGGACACTACGGGTTCATGATTGTGCCATTTGGGCTTATAGATGTTGCATCTACATTCATGTTCCTGATGAACAACATTCTTAATAAGTACTTGGAGAAGGTCATGTTGGTCTTCATCAATAGTATACTCATATATTTAAATACTTGAGGAAGAACATGTAGAACACATTAAGACTATGCTACAAGTGTTGAAGGAGAATTATTAATGTTCTATGTTTAGAAAGTATGACTTATACCATAAGAAAATTCACTATTTCGGTCATGTGATCTCTAAACAATGGATTGCAGTGGATCATGGAAAGAGAAGAGCCACCATGAATTATATTTCTCTAAGGAAAACTACTAATATGAGATCATTCATGGGATTGAAAGCTACTATTAGATATTCATCCATGGATTCTCTAAGATAAACCATCCAATCACTTCATTGCAGAAAAAAGGAGTGATTTTTTTCTATTCAAAGGAATGTGAAGAAATATTTCAACAACTAAAGCATCTCCTTACCAATGCACTTGTATTAAAAATTGCAGATATAGAAAAATATTTCGTGGTGTGCATTGATGTATGCAAGGAAGGGCTAGGAAGAGTACTTATACAACATTGATATTTAATTAACTATAAGAATATAAAGTTCAATGAGCACAACAAGCATTATGTCATTCATGAATTGGAACCTATAACTATTATCCATACCCTTGAGATGTGGTTACATTACATTTTGGGTCACATATTTGTATCCATGATTGCACATAGTGTGCTATAGTATGCGTTTTACTAACCTTAATTGAATGCTAGGAAAGCCAAATGGTTGGAACTCTTTAGTGAGTATGACTTAAGGTATTAGACACATAAAAGGAGAAGAAAATTGTGTGGAAGATGCATTAATCTGTAACATGTAGGTAATACACATGGTAAGGATAAACAAATCTAAGACTTATTTAAGAAATATGATAAAAGATGATTTGTCGAATGATACACATTAAGCATGTTGAGGAATCTTGTAGAAAATGATTGAAGGACTGAGGTGTGTAGCATTTCATTTTAATAAGGAAAGGTTATTGATGTACCAAGACAAGCTATATATACCATATGTTTCTAAACTAAAGAAGCTCAGAATGAATGAAATACATAGAAGACATTATTCTAGACACACTAATGATCAAAAGACGATTACAATCATGAAGAAGTTACACTTCTATCCTAGGATGAAGGAGGAATGTGTGGAATATGTTGCTCATTGTTTTCAATTCCAGAAAGTCGTCTATGAGTGTAGACATCCATCAGTTTTGTTGCAATTGATTTTCGATTCAAGATGAAAATGGAAAACCATAACTAGGGACTTCATCACATGACGACCAAACTATGTGAGACAACATGATGAAATAATGATAGTGGCAGATAAGTTGAGCAATCAAATCATTTCATCCTAGTCAAATACACTCATAAGGCAATTGAAATTTCTAAAATATTCATTTAAATTTTTTTTAAACCACATTCTATTCTAAAGCTAATAGTGTCTAATTGAGATGGTAAGTTCACCTCAAGATTTTTGAAAACATTGATTGAATTAATTGGAACATAGTTAGCTAGTACTAACTACCATCCTCAAAAGGATGGGAAAACAAGTAGGAAAAATCAGATCCTAGAAGATATGATTCACACATATGTGATAGGTAAACCTACTAAATATGAAAATTATCTACAATCACTGGAGATTTCATATAACAATGGCTACCAAGAATTATTGAAAATGAGTTCATTTGATGCACTATATGGATGTAATTTTAATACTCTCATTAGTTAGGACCATCAAATGTATCAGATTATAGTTGGTCATGAATTCGTACAAAAAATGTAGAGGTTGGAAGCAGCCCGATATTTTCAAAATAATTATGCATATCAAGGGGATCATGTGTATCTTTGATTTAATCCCAAAACAAATTCTTTTAGGGTGGGAACCTATACCAAGTTAGTACACCCTACCATGGAAATTTTGAGATTCTAGAGAGAATTGGACCAATGACATACATGCTTTCCTTAACTCTCAATTTTGAAGGACATGATATATTCCACATGCATTTTCTTAAGAAACATGATTATTATTTTAATCACATCATTGATTACGTTGTGATCCAGGGCGAACTACAAGGAAAATTCCATCCTCGGCATTAATCCATACTAGAGAGGAATAAGGCATTGCTTTAGAATTGAGTTATCATGTAGGTTAAGGAGTAGTGGTACACTATTGATTGGGTGAAACCGCGCGGGAATTAGAGGATACCATAATAGATTGATAACAATTTTGTTTACTACACAAGACATTATTATATATAGAAAAATAATGAGGATGATGTTCCTATAAGGGGGTGGGTATTTTAACAACCCCATCTTGATTGCCAAGATTATTGTAGCTAATTATGTCATTATCACTTCTATTGACATTTAAATGATGTTTTGGTAATGGAATAAACTAAGAAAGTTTAAAATGATGCATAGTTAAATATTTTTCTTTAAAAATTAAAAATGGTTACCAACTAATTGAGAATGCAAAGCATCGATACAAAAAACAATACCATGAGTGAGAAACTAGTGAGAGTGTTATGAGAAATTAACCATTCCAACTATTTCTAAGAAAAATCACCTGATAATCTATGTTAATATTTGGATTTAGAACTTTATAATCTTGTTTTCCTATCATTCCATAGTTCATTAAATGAAGTAATGGGTAGTTGAAGTAGCCATCTACCATATTTATGGAGGTTGAGTGGTGGTTATGGAGTACCCTCAGAATTCATTTGGTGGTAGGGGTAAGTACCTATCTTCGAATTCAAGAGTAGACCCATTAATGGTGTGGAAAAATGGGAAAAAACATGTAGATTACATATTCACCTATATATTGATACCATACCTAGAAATATTGGATACTCACATGTTTCTCCTATATATATACTTTGGGAAACTTAGTCTAGATATGTTTCCTATTGGTACTATTTTATGTTATGAACCAATGATTTGAAAATGATAAAAAGTCCATTAATGACAATCCAATTTAAGGGGGATACACCCTTTTAGAAATAATTCAATACACAAGACAATATATGATACCTATAAAAATGAATCTCCATATTATAAGTATGAGATAAAGTGATGTGATATAACCTACCACTAGACTAATTTAACCATAATTAATAAACTGATAAGAACTTTTTTTAGGGCCTTAACATAGGAGCCCTACAATCTTAATATATTCCCCTCTTTAAAAGGATTTTCCCTCAATTCTTGTAATTGAGGGTATTTCTTCAAAAATTGATCATTTTCTCATGTAGCTTCTTCTAGAGGCCAAGGAAAATTTTAGTGATGGGAATTTATCTTAAAACAAAAAATTCTTAGGGAATATTTCTTGTCGTTAGTAAAAAAACTTCAAAATTTTTGGTGATACTTTGTAAAAATAACAAAATTTTCTAAGTATTTCCTGTCATTTCCATAAGATAATTGTTGATTTTTATGATGGAGTAATTTTATCCTATACATTTTTGTTAAATAATTTTTAGAAAAAATAGAAGCTATGATTTTTATGGGAAATGCATGGAAACCTATCCCATGGGCAAAATTTAGCCCCTAAAAAAAATGCTTCATATTCCACTTTATTAGGTACTCCATAATGGGTCTATTCCAAAGGGATAAATAATGACAAACTATAAATTTTTCTAGTTCAAGAGTAACTTCCATTCTTTATCTGACTCTAGAAGTTTTGTTTCCATTTGCATAGTTTGTTCCAAAACCTTTTTTAAGGAAAGATAAATTAAAACCATTATGAATGCAAGAAGTAGGAAAATATAACTCTTGCACCACTTATCCATGTGGATAACCTTGTAAGGTCTATAAAATTTCGAAGTTAAATTCTTAAGCTTCTTTTACTTGAGAGTACATTTATTGTAATATTTGTCTCAGAAATACCCATGACTCTCCTAAAATTATCTTTCACTTTTACATTTATATACTTGTTAGTTGAACTTGGTTTGTGCCATTTAAAGGTTTTCTTTATGAATTGTTAGAGTTTATTAAGTACTCTCCATATGTAATCGCATTGTGTACACTTTGGATTTATCTTGCAAAAAGTATTAGAAGCTAGGAGTTGGATATACATGAAGTACATCAAATGGATACCTCTTAGTAGAGCTATGATAGGTGGTATTATACCACCATTACAACATAGGAGGCCACTTTATCCAATCATATTTCTTGTATAAGTAATATTGTTATAGATAACTCTATAAAAAAATATTAATTACTATTTATATTTGAAATTTTATTTTTAGATGATACATTGAACTCATATCTAGTATTTCTCCACTCCTCTTTCATACTTTGAAAACTTTCTATGAATTTGGGATCTATGTCACTTACTGTTAATTTAAGAAAAACATGAAGTTTATGAATTTCCTACATGAACTCTTTTTCTACATGGATCACTATATATCAATACTTTCGGTTACACAAAAATGTGCATATTCTATGAGTCTATTGATTACCACAAAAATTTATAGACTCAAAACAAGTCTCATAAGCCTTGAGAAGGTCCCTATTTTAACGCTTTGAGTTCAGGTTGAATTCCTTCACGTTCAAATCTCATGTATAATCCCTTATATTTTGTATAAACCTTACCTCACTCTAAACCATTAAATCTTTATAACAACATATACACCTCCAATGGGAATGGAAAATATTGAAATTTCCAAGTTATACTCTCCCATATTTAGTTTAATGATGTAGAATATTACAACATAATTAATACTCCCCTGATTAGAAACCAAAACATTTTTTTCCTTGGATATACAAAACAATTGAGGAACTTTGCTAATATTTTATCAATGAAGTTTTGGGTACTAACAATATGAATAGGCGTCATGAAATTTTGCTTCTGAATGTAACCCACAATCTTAAGCATTTGAGGTATTGAGAAACTTTCCAATGTATGCACACATATTTTTGCACATGTCTAAATTAATCTTGTACATAATTTCAACCACAATTTGTTTCTCTTTTATGTTTACAACTTCTCCCTCATCCCTTTATGTGGATGCCTCCATTTCCTCTTCATAATTGTTCTCCAAGGTGAACAATGACATTTATGCCCTTCTGTGATCTAGGTTGCACAAGGAATGAAATTAAAGGAAAGAAAACATAAAACACATAGAGAAATATAATAGAAGGCACAATAATAGGGTGAAAACCCAATTCTATGAATGAATGAAGTGGAAAATAACTGTAAAACACAAAGTAGTGAGAATTGTGGTAAGCTAATTTTGAAGAAAGAGGGATAACAACTACAGACATTCAAAAAATATATTACAAGAGGTTGAAAGAATGATATTTTAACATAAATAAGGAACCCTAGTGATCCAAAACCCTAATCCGAAAGATGATGTGCTAGAAGGTTTGTAGGCCCCAAGGTCGTTAGTTGGTACATCAACTTATCGAGGGAACAACTTTTGCATACAATATCCATTTAGGGTGGACCATATCTCATTGGAAAGAAAAATATGAGGAATACAACTTTTAAGTAGGGTGAGGGCATCATACTATAGCCTTTTGTCCCTCAAATTACCAAAAAACATAACTTAGGGCCTCAAAACGGCCCCAAAAATCATAGAAAAACTACCTAGAAGATAAAGAATCATTGAGAAAATGGAAGAGGTGGTGGTCACCGATATCCACATAGATCATTCCTACCCTCTAGGAACAATGGTATCCATTGCATCAAGTTTGCTCATAATATGGGGAAACATATGCTAAATTTGACTCATGGTGAATGACTTGCATTCTTGAAGAAATTTCCTTGCTTTGACAATTTGGTAGAATTGTATGTGTTGCTAGAAAGTATCCTTTGTCTTGTATCCCATGATCTAATCCACTATGTCCCGTTGAATATGGTTAGGAATGATTTATGTGATGACCAATTTTGCCAATACCTCTAAGGTGTGCAATGGAGGTGTAAATATAGTCAAACCATCTACGCATTATGTACTGGGTTCAAGCCAAGGAAAGGGGGAATACTCAATTCACACACATCTTCACCCACAAAGCTTTATGATTGCATACGACCCATATTGAAGTTGTATGAGCTTCCCATGGAGTCCTATGAGGTGCTCCTTCTACCAATGTAACCACACCTTATCACAAACTTGAAACTTATGTGGAACCCTATGTCATTCATGTCACTGTTTGTACTTGGCGCTGTCTTTTTATAGGATATCATGGATTTTTTGTTTGAGGTGTTGGAATAGTTTAAAAAAATTGGCCACAATATATACCTTGAGTTGGTCATGAGGGGTATCTTCCAGTGAAGATGAAATTGGCATAACTACATCCATGAGGGCCAATGGTTGAAACCCAAAGCACACCTAAAAGGAACCATGACTAATAAGGGTATACAAGGCTCTATAATAACTATTTCAAAGATCTGGAAGAATTTTGTCCCACATATGTCAATGCTTGGAGCTGTACATGCACAAAATATGCAAAATCATCATATTGACCACTTATGCTTATCCATCTAATTGGGGATGAAAAGATGTTGATTTGGTCAACTTGGTATAATTCCATGAGAGACGATAGGTTGGATCAAAAGGTGTTATGGAACCTATTGTCCCTGTATGAAATAATGGTTCAAGGTAGCCCAAAATAAACCCAAACGTGCTTAAAGAGAAATTTCGCAGTGGCTTCCACTGTGATAGTTTTCTTTAATCATGCCAAAATGGCCATCTTAGAGAATCGGTCAACAACCACAAACACACAATCATTACCATACATTATAGATGGAAAATATGACATGTAATCCATGGAAATTGACTCTGAGAACTTGTCTGGGGTACATAGAGGAGTGTAAAACCATGGTTTCTTGATGGTTGGTTTGGTAATTGCATAATTAGAGAACGATATGATATATCACTAAACATCCTATCAATGCTTTGGCTAGTGGAAATACTTCTAATGTATTACTACTATCTTCTCCACAACAAAATTCTCAGCCTCTCGACTATAATGTTCCTCCAAGATTATCTTGGCGTGCTCACTTGAAGGAATGAAAAAGTGGTTGATGTGGCAAAAGAGTGAATCCTAGAGGAGGAATTATAGAACTTGTTCTCTTGTGATCAACATCCGGTATGTGGTAGTGAAGTCAAAACTTTTTTTGTACAGTTTTTGCCACCTTGAGGTATTGTGCCCACAATGGTTAAGAATTGTGGTGAGTGCCACAATTGAGCATTGATTGAGAAATTCTGCCACATGATTGGTGCTACCTTTCTTGTATTTGATGTTCAAGTGGAATTGTTTCATGTATGAAACATGTTTGATGGCAGTCATTTTTGTATATCCATAAATTGTGGAGGCCCATGATCGATGACGATGGTCGTTATGGATACAACCAAGAACATGGCGGTTAAATCTAACAATCATGGCACAAGACACCAACACAAGTGTTTCCTAAAATAACATCTAATTCTACTTTACTTCCATATTTTCAACTGATATGTAACTAAATAACAACAACCATAATAAGCAAGTGGGCATAGTTGTGGGCATAGTTTTGGTGTAAAGGTAGAAAAGCTAGATGTACAAAACTAATGGCTTTATAACTTTTGCCTTTTTGACGAAAGAAACATCCCTACATATATATTAGTTAACACCTATCAAAAATGAATTAAGAATTTGGAAGATACCATACATATATTAGTTAACACTATCAAAAATGAATTAAAAAGTTGGAAGATACCTAATATTTGTTAGGTACATTATCCATTATTCTAAGTGTGCTCTTTTCAACTTTACTTTAATGATAACGTATGTTTCTTTTTAATCATAATCAATAAACAACTAATAATGGGTTCATCTTTTTCCATCTTATTCATTAGATTTTTATTTTATTTCTATGTAATAAATAAAATATAGAAAACAATAAATTAATAAATAAGATTTAGCCAACCCTATAATTATTGGTTATTATTGACTCTAACAGTTGAATCTTCCCGCATATAATTGAATAATAAATGACGTGATACCAATAGATAATTGAATAATAAAAGAATGGGAGTTGTCTATAATGCGATTTTTTGGAGATTCCGGTGACGGAATCCGGCGGCAGAAATGAGGTTAAATCTTGATTTTTAGCAGTTAAAATGGATTTTTAACTGCATATTTGGATTCAGCGCCCTGGAAAACCCCTGGGAGCCATTGATTGTGCAGAAACTAGCTATCAAACTTGGGATTCCAATGAATTGCTGCCGGATTTTGACCGGAAAAATCCGCCGGAAAAACTTTCAAAAAGTCGCGTTATAGACTACTACAAAAAAATGTGATATCCAACTAAGAGGAAAAGGAATATTATCAGTTAAACAGTTGAATCTTCCCCGCATATAATTGAATAATAAATGACGTGATACCAATAGATAATTGAATAATAAAAGAATGTGATATCCAACTAAGAGGAAAAGGAATATTATCAATAACTGATAATGAGCATGCTGAAGAATTTTCGAAAAAGTTGTGACAGTTGAATCGTTTCAAACTTTATGAGTTTGGATTTCCCTAGCAGTCTCTGGGCCTACTTATAAATGCACTCGTAGTAACAAAGATTAACTGAAAATGATGGAAGAAAATGATGTTCAAGTGAAGGAATGCCGCAAGGCGAATAGGTAATCCTTCAAATCCAAAGGAGGATAACGTGCCCTTTTTTATACGGGCAAGTACTCACAATTAATTTTCCCATCTGCTACACCGTGAAACAAACAGAACCTGGTGGGTGTCATGTCATTTTTCTTATCGGAAGTCTATCCATTTATTGGATATTTTTTGTTTTTATCTGCTAAATCCACTCGTACCAAATGCCATCCAATCGACAATCGCAGAAGGCCCGCTTCTGTAATGTGTTAAGTTTTCTCAGCCTACACCTTGGACAATAGTAAGACCATGCACCTGACCGAATTTGGTGATAGAAGCCTTCCCATTTTATGACGTGAACGGTGTAGGATCATTCATACTTCGTGTTTAATTAGTAGAAACGTAATACTTTATGTTTAATAAAGTTATTAGTAAGAATTTTAAAATCTAAATTTAATTATTAATTATTAATAGATAGATATGATGATAGATGTGACGGTAGGAATTGAATCTTTATAAAATATTTTTAGTAAGAGTTAATGGGAGGAGAATAAAGATGCATTTTAAAAGTAGTATTTTTTAGTTTTTCAATTTACTTGAAAATGTACACAAATTATTTAGAGGAATCAAATCTCTTTTCACCACAAAAGAGGTTTCCCACCTCAAACCCTTAGTAGATCCTAAGATAAGATGGACATAGGATGACACACACACAGACACACACACATATATATATATATATATATATATATATATTATATATATAATTTCACCGAGTCAAAATGTAACATAACAAGACATGACATTGCAACATCTTTTCCATGCAGAGTGGAGAGCACCTATAAGCGCAATTAAAATAAAGCAGCCTAGATCCATCTTAATTCCAAGTCGAATCTCTTTTCACTTTTTCACCTCTAATTTGATCCCTCTTAGGGACTTGGTAGATTCAGAGTTAAGATGTATCTAGGATGATTTAAATATATGTGTGTGTGTGTATGTGTGTGTGTTGTGTTTTAATCAATAATTATATTTATAATTATAAATTTTTTTGTGTAATTTGATTAAACCAAAATGTTTAAATTTCATAATAGGGACTCGGCAACATCTCTTCATCACTAGGCTAGACAGCACATATCTACACAACTGTATATATCAATATAGATCCATATATAACCACAAATCTAGCAAGAGCCTAGAGGGATCAAATCTTCTTATGGTGCAAACACCTCTCTCTCTCTCTCTCTTCTCTCTCTCTCTCTCTCTCTCTCTCTCTATATATATATATATATATATATATATATATATATAGACACACACACATATGTAAGTCAAGGTTCTATTCATTAATCAAAAGGTAAATACATAGTTATCAAAATGCAAATAGTCTCACCCCAACTAGGTTTGTTTACCAATGTTATCACCATATTAAAAAAATACAAAAGCAAAGACAGATTAGTGGTCCAAAGCCTCATAGGCCAAAAGCAACAAAAGACAAACAACACTAGAATAACACCTGCCACCATGATTAATCATGAGAAGTAATCGACGTTGGATTATTCGGCCCAGTCCCTAGAGGGGGAGGGGGGAAAATATGAACACTGAACATGTTTCTCTAAGTGAGACAACCATGTTTTTTGGCTTCTCTACTTTTTCAGAAAGTAGATTTTGATCCCGCCAAACCACCATAATCCTAACTCTGACATGGCATCGAAAGTAATGCAGTTGATTTAGCGTGGCAATGACTGTCCCATGCTCTTCCTTTCGAATCCTGTCATGTACGTTGAGGAAATCCAGAATAGACTAGAGTGGATCACAAATGACATTAGAGAAAATTTTCGGCCAGCAACTCCTTACTGCTCTTACCCCACACACCTACTCCACCACCATGGGCCACACCACGTCGCTTACCTCCTCCAGCTACACGTCCACCCCACACTAAACTCACACCACGTCTTCTGCCACGAGCTCTTGACAACGATTTGATCACACCCCTAGTAGCACGCCCATCCCGCTTGGGTCTCTCCATCTCCATACCCCTCAGCGGCATCTGTTGCTCGATGTTGGAGCCCCTGTGACTAGCGGAGCTCCCTATGGATGGGTTGGGAACAAGAATTACGTAGCATAGGTTGCATTACGAAAGCCAAAGAAGACACCCCAAAGACAGGACCAACATTTATCAGCAAAACCTCCTGATAAGTCGAGAACCAAAGCATACTAGACACCACCTGAGACTAACCTGTAGGAGCCTACCCCCCAGAACTGGCAGCCATTGTTCCCCCGCTAGGAGGGAGGCGAGAACACCCATATACAAGAACCACACTGCGCAGCCTAATGGCTCTTCCACTCCATTGACGGGGGAATCTCTTGGGAATAGAGGCATGGTTAAAAATCCTTGATGCCTTAGCATGGACAAACCTAAGAAAAATATGAGTCAAAACGACTCCCACAAGACCTCCCTATAACCTCTGAGCCTAATTTCTACTCACTGGGTGATGCCTCTCATAATTCTAGGGTAAGACCTTAAAAAGAGAAAAAACCAAAAGATTACGAGCAGACAAAAGACCAAAACACCTTCCTAGCCATAGAAAACACTTGAGGAAAAAGCTATCAATTAGCATAGGAAAGGATGCTAATACCGACCAACTTACCATGCCATTTTCCCTCAATCTGGTGACAAAAGAAAAGAACCATGCACAGACAGAAGAACTTGAATGTTTTGCAAACCTTTCGTGGTGGAGGAAGAGGCAATGAGATTTTCTGCACCACTCCTAGGCTACCCAAGGGTCGAGGAATCCAAACAGGCTAGAACTACTCAAACCAAAAACTACCAGCCTCCCTACTGTCATCACAATATAACATTCCATGAACGTGGTATTCGTCACTAACCCACTAACCTTACCAACACACATTTCCGTGGAGGAGGAATGAAGGCTCGCATGTTGCATCGATCTCCTCACCTTACACCTTACAGAGTCGAAGAATTAACAATGTGTCTTCCTTCCCATCTTCCTTATGTAAAGTTTCAGACACATTCCGTAGTTCCTCAACCCCATCACAGATTCTATTAATATACTTTTAAATACATTTCAATATTAGTTAATTTTATATATTGAAATATTACAATCTATCAATCAAGGCCTTATAAATAAATGATTAATGAAATAAAATATAAAACTAAAAACACCTCCAAAGAAAATAAATTTGGCCCATAATAAAACCTTCATAGTAGAGCTAGATAATATTAAAGGAATGCTTATGTAGCTAGAGATGATAGCCATAGCTAGATACCATAAATTGCATATATTAAATATTATATTAATTAACAATATTCAATATTAACTCTCGGGGAGGGTTTGCACCTCTAGAGATAATATTATTTATAAAATACAATTTTTTCTTTTATTACACTTAATATATTATATAATATATTAAATATTAACTTATATTAATAACATCTAATATAATATTTATTAATAAACTAATAAAAAATAATATTAATATTATAATATACTATTATATTACTACTATATACTATAACGTTAATGTTAAATATTATGTTAGATTAATAGTATAAATATTCATAATAATATTAACCAAATCCATCTTAACTCTCGATTGAGCAAGTGCCGAGAGGGATCAATTTTCTCAAGGTGAAAACATTTCCTTGAGTTTTGCACTTATAAAAGATATTTTCACCTTGAGAGATTTTATCCTTCTCGATGCTTGACCTATCGAGGGTTAAGATGGATCTAGGTTGGTTATTTACAATTAATGAAAATAGGACATTGGTTTGTCATTTTTATTTTTTATGAGAAGATCATTTTTTATGTTTTGAAGGTAAATCTAGTTTATTTTACTTGAATAGATAATTAATAACAATAATAATTTTAAGGTTCTATTAATGTTTACTTTGTGTGTATGTGTGTGTTTAATTTTATAATTTTATTCCAAAGGGACATGTTCAATTGGTGATCAAAGTAATGTGAAAACTATGAAAACTGAGAGATCCAAGGTTCAAATCCCCTATGTTGTGATGCAGTTTACAGAGGTGGGGATATGCCATAGACCCCCAAAGGTTTACTAATAGTTACGTGTTAGGAGTGTTGTTGAGTTCCTATTGGGATATATATTTCTTAATTTTCAAATAATAAATACACCATTTTATGTCCATGGGGTCTTATATAGACGATGATCGGATGTGTTGTTAACACACTCCTAGATGTTAAGTCAATGGTTCAATTCCTCGCCCTATTCAGATGTTATTCTAGGATATGACTATGATGTAGCTTCATTGTTGTTGAACTTAAGAAAAAAAAGGAAATGCATCATTTTAATAATTAAATTCATTAAAATAATACCAAATTAAATTATTAAATATAAAAAAGTTTATGCAAAAAATAAATTATTTCTAAAAATTGAATTGTAGTAAATTACTAAAATCTAAAGATTTGACAAATTAAAAATTGGGGTGTTGAATATTTCGGGTCGCTCAAGAAGGTGAAGGCATATGATTACCACACAAGACTTTCCCTTCTATATGTTCCTCCTTCCACACACATCCCCGCACCAACACCTCTGAAAAGTTTTTCCACTCAACCCCATCCCGCACATTACATCTTGTACACACATGACCTCTTGTCAATGTGATGCATGAAAAAACACACTCAATCAAAACAACATTCCATAATTTCATTCATAGCATCACATGATGCCATTCCTTTATATTATTTCATAACAATTATATAATATATATTGGATGTCCCCATGAAATGTCACTCCCTTAAAATTATTTCTTAACATATAAATACATCTATTATAATGTAAACACTTTAGCATGCAATATATTGTGTTGTGTTCGAGAAAAAAAAATAGTATAATTTCAACAAAAAGCTAGTATTTTCCCGAATGTCGCAGAGAAGAAGAAGAAAAGATTTATAAACAGACTAATGTGTTTTTTTGAAAATTATATAGTGTCATTTGAATCCCTAATAATATAAGTGTATAAAGACGCAAATGGTCATTCATGTAATTTCTTATACTATATGTCCCATCAGATATAGCAACTTTAGAATTATTTTTTAAAGAAAAAAAATGAAAAGACTCCAGAAATTAAATTTTACTTATTATTTACCATAGGATATTGGTTTGTCATCTTTACTTTTTATGAGATGATAATGTTTTATATTTTGATGTTAAATATAGTCTATTTGACTTAAATAGATATTTAATAGTAATAATAATACCAATTTTGAGGTTGTATAAATATTTAATAAGTGTGTATTATTGTATTTTTATTAATTTTCTTAAGTAAGAAATACACTATTTTAATAATTAAATTTATTAGAAGAACATAAAATTAAATTACTAAATATAAAAAGTTTATATAAATATTAAATTGATTTTTTAAAATTCATTTGTCTTAAATTACTAAAAACTAAATATTTAACAAATTAAAAATTAGGGTGTTGAACTTTTGAGATAGTTAGAAAAGTTGAAAACAATAACATTTTCTCTTCTCTCTTAGGTATGTTCTTCTTTCTACATACATCCTCAATTTCACACCTCCATAAATATTCTTCCTTTTACACATTTCTTTTCCACACCTACATCTCACATAACCCTTCTTTTACACACAAATAAACTTTTTTAACTTGATACATAAAAAAACACAATCAATCAATAAATAATCTATTATAAATGTCATTCCTTGCCTAATGAAATGTTATTCCTTTATTTTGTTTCATGACATTTACATAATATGTATTATACGTACATCACAAAATGTCACTTTGTAATAATTATTTCTTAACATATAAATATAGGTGTTATAGTGTATACACTTTGGCGTGTTCACTAAAACACCTATATTTTTAATGTGATGCATGTAAAAGCACAGCTAATAAAAAGTTTTTCTATAATTACATTCATTGCATCATGAAAAGTCATTTATTTATATTATTTCCTCACCTTAACATAATATATAGAATATGTACATCATGAAATGTGAGTCTCATGTAATTATTTCCAGACATATAAATATATGTATTATAATATAGACATTATGGCACGTAATATACTATGTTGTGTTCATGAAAACAAATAGTGACAATATTTAACAAAAGGCCATTGTTTTCTCGAATGTAGCGGAAAGATAGAGAAGAAAAATTTGATAAGCAAGATAATGTATATAATATTTTTAATTCAATAGTTTTATTTGAATTTATAGTAATATAAGTTTATAAAATCTTAAATGGTTATGCATGTAATTTTTTATAGCATTTTTTCCATTGTATACAATTTTAGAAATATTTTTCAAAAAAAAAAATTAGGGAGTTAAATTATATTTATTATCTAGGTTATTGGTTTAATTTTTATTCTTTTATGAGATGAAAATGTTTTATGTTTTGAAGTTAAATTTAGTTTACTTTATTTAAAAAGATAACTAATAATAATAATTTGAAGGTTGTATAAATGTTTAATATGTGTAGTTTTCACGGTTAGCTTAATTGGTCAAGTTTAAATGGTTAAAGCATTTTTATTATTGAAAGAAAGTCTAGAACTTGTTCTCTTGTGATCAACATCTCGTATGTGGTAGTGAAGTAAGAACCATTTTTGTAAAGTTATGGCCACCTTGAAATATTGTGCCCACAAAAATTAAAAACAATGATTAGTGCCACAATCAAGCATTGATTAAAACCATATGCCACATAATTGTTGTTACGCTTCTCGTATTTGATGTTGAAATGAAATTGTTACATATAAAAAAACATTTTTAATGGTAATTTGTAAATTACAAATAAGAGAAAATTATTATTATGAAAATGCTCATTATGGATACCACCAAAAACATGGCGGTTAGACCTAACAATAATGGCCCAACGCAAGCTTTTCCTAAAATAATCTCCTTCTACTTTACTACCATATTTTCAACTTAGATGAAACTAAATGGCATCAACCATAATTAGCGAGCGGGGCATAGTTTGGTGTAGAAGTATACGAACTAAATGTTCAAAACGAATGGCTTTATAGCTTTCGCCAAAAGAGAAACCCGTACATATATTAGTTAACGCCTATCAAAAATGAATTACAAGGTTGGAGGGTAAGTAATATTTGTTAGGTACATTATCAATTATTGGTAGTGTGCTCTTTTCAACATTACTTATAATGATAATGTAGGTTTAGATGAACTATAATCACTAAACAACTAATAATTGATTAATATTTTTCCATCTTATCCCTTAAATTTTTATTTTATTTATTAGAAAACACTAAATTAATATATAAGATAGAAATACAGTTAGCCAACCCTATAATTATTGGTTATTTTTGTACTCTCACTAAAATTTCAATCTTCCCCACATATAATTGAATAATAAATGATGTGATATGAATAATAAATGATGTGATATGAATAGATGATTGAATAATAAATAATGTGATATCCAACTAAGAAGAAAAGGAATATTATCAAAAACTGATAATAAGCATTGTGAAGAATTTTCAAAATGTCGTGACACTTAATCCTTCCAAACTTTATGAGTTTTGATGGCCATGGCAGTCTCTGGGCCTCGTTATAAATGCACTCGTAGTAACAAAGATTAGTTGAAAATCATGGAAGAAAATGCTGTTCAAGTGAAGCGATGCCTTAAGATTAAGAGGTCTTCGGTCAAATCCAGAGGAGGATACGATGCCCTATTTTATAGGGGCAAGTACTCACAATTAGTTTTCCCATCTGCTGTACCGTGAAACAGACAGAACTCGCTGGGCGTTATGTCATTTTTCTTATCGGAAGTCTATCCATTCATTGGATTTTTTTTGTTTGTATCTGCTAAATCCAGTCGTACTAAATGCCATGAAATCGTCGCTCGCAGAAGGCCCGGTTGTGTAATGTTAAGTTTTCTCAGCCAACAACTTGGACAATAGTAGGACCATGCACCTGACTCAATTTGGTGATAGAAGTCTTCCCATTTTATGACGTAAACGGTGTAGGGTCATCCTACCTAGTCTTAAAGTAGAAATGTTATACTTTATTTTTAATAAGAATTGTTAAACGTAAATTTAATAATTAATAGATAATTATGGATGTGGTTAGGAATTTAATTTTTATAAAAATATTAATAAAATATTTTTAATAAGAGTAGTTGAGAGAGAATTAAGGTTAATTTTAAAAGTGGTTATATTTTTTTAGTTTTGCAATTTATTTAAAAAAATCAATAAAATTAAATTAAAGCTAGTTGGTAGAGAGATCAATATCTTTTCACAGTTAAAAAATGTTTTCACCCCAAATTCTTGATAGATCCTAAGATATGATGGATATAGGTTGGCTTAATTTTTATATATATACAATTTCACCAAGTAAAAAAAATATGTTTTTATTTAATTTTAATTTTGTTTAATTTGACCGACTCAAAAGTAAGATAACAAGAGATGACATTGCAACATCTTTTCCATATTGAGTGGAGAACACCTATAGGCTCAATCAAAATAAACCACTCTAAATCAATCTTAACTCCATGTTGAATCTGTTTCACTTTTGCACCTCACATTTGATCCCTCTCAAGGGCTGGGTCGATGTCGAGTTATTAATTATAATTATTTCTTCTATTATATTTTTCATTAATAATTGATAATTATAATTATATTTATATTTTTTTTTATTTTTTCTAGTGTAGTTTGATTAAGCCAAAATGTTTAAACAACATAAGAGGATTGGACAACATCTCTTCCATACTAGGCTAGAGAGGGCATATCTATGCAATTGTATATACCAATATAGATCCATCTTAACCACGAATCTAGCTAGAGCTAGAGCTCGAGGGATCAACTCTCTCGAGGTACAAACACTTTTTATAATGCAAAACTTAAATGAACTGCACCTCCAAGGATTGCATACTTCTTGTGACTTGTGAATGATCTCTCTCTCTCTCTCTCTATATATATATAATATATATTCATTTCTATATAATATATTTAAATACATTTCAATTTAGTTAATTTATACATTGAAATTATAAATTATATAATTATATATATTATATATATATATATTTATATATATATATATATATATATGCTCTAAAGTCGATATTAAAATAAATTAGTTAGCATGTATACTAAATGTTTTATTTACATATCCTATTGAAATATGAAAATATAAATAATATTAACTTTATTTGTTTTTTTTGTTTTAATTACTTTAAAAGAATGTTAAAAATTGATATAACTTATAATTGAGAGTGAGAGTGAAATGTTTTTACTATCTCTACTCTGTAATGGGTTGTAATATTAACAACCAATAAAACATACAGAGTTAGAGTGGGTCTACATTTTAAAAGACATTTAAGCAGAGCTAACCATTTCTCTATTGGTATGTGTCATCCTTGGGCAGGGGCTTCTGTAACGAAATATGTATATATATGTTTTATTTTGATTATAGCTGACATTATTTTTTAATTTAAAGAATATTTTATTTTTATTGAAAAGGCAGACATGTCAACTCCATGTTGAGCACAGATGAAATTACACATCACCCTCTTATTAGGCTATAGAATGAGCCCCATGGCTAAAAAATATTCGGCACAATTATACATAAAATATTTTGACTGTGAAATTAGTTATGGATTATTGGGTGAATGGAATTGATAAGTCATGATAAATTGAGAATAAATCTATATAATTAAGAATGTCGTTACATGATTTTCTAAATGCATGTATGTTTAATTCATATATTAATTTTTTTTTATAGTTTAGAATATTAGTAATTTAAAATAATGTTATAACTTAATTAAATTTTATGATTTTTTAAATTTTAGTAATATGAAATGCATAATAAAATGACTGCATTTATATTTATAGTGTATTAATGACTATCTACATTTACCAACAATTAAAAGTATATAACTAACAATTGTAATAATAATTTATAAATGGAAATTTTGCTAAGGTTTTTCTAGGGTTCTACAATTTTTTTTGTACAAACTAGGCAGAAGGTGTCGTATTCATCCATCACTTTGGGGCATTAAGCCAATATATCTTAATTAGACCAATGACTAATACCCTGAGGAGGGTTCAAACCCCCTATTATCGCAATGTAGTGTCTAGTACTCAAAATTCAAGTGCAGAGTTTGTTTCCCAAAAGTGGCTACAAATCCATGATTTTTGACCCCCAATAATAGGTTGGAGAAATATCGGTAATTTATGAAAGATCATCCTCTGATATGTAAATTTATGGGTATTTAGTCACAAGCACAGGAGATAGTTAAATGGATCTATCTAAAATGGTGCTCGAAAGGATCTACTGAATTGTGATTAAGAGAGAAAGGCTTTTTTACAGTGAATTTTTTTATTATTTATTTATTTTTATTTTTTCTTTTCTTTTCATATTTGGATGATAGGACGAGGGTTTTTTTTAAAGGGTCCATATTCTATGAGCAATGCTAGGTTATTTATGAGATTTTAGGAAGAACGTTATAACCCAGAAAATGAACAATTTATGGCTGCCTGGTATGGGCCCAGCTTTTTTCCCTACCGAAAAAAAAATTAAATTGATTTAAATTGATTTCTGAAATTGAATTGTATTAAGTTACTAAGAAATAAACATTTGACAAATTAAAAATTGGAGCTTTGAACATTTGGGGTCATGTGCGGAGGTAGGAATATTCACAGAGGCATGGAAGTGGGGATCCTCCATCCCACAAAATACTTCTTTTGCTCAAATGTGAACTTTTTTTAATGTAATGCATGAAAAACACATTCAATAAAATAATTATTTGATATTTTCATTATTTACACCATGAAATGTCGTTCCTTTATATTTTTTTTTTTCCCGTGGAAAAAGTCGTAATTTTATTCATAAGATAAAATTACATTTTGTAGATGCAGAAGTATATGCAGTAATATTGATCCGGTTTTCGCAGAAACCAAAAGAATAAAAAAATAAAGTGAAAAACTATACTTTTCTCCCTTTCTTTTTCTCCACCTTTTGCCATCCCCCAGAGTTGGGGGTGATGGTTACTATGGAGAGATGATTTTCTATTATAGTTGTGTGAGATTCCTTGTCTGACTCAAATTCTTCAAATCCACGAGTTCTCTTGTTTCCGGATATTTCCTTTCCTGTTATTTGGAGGTCTTGTTTTTGCAAAGGGTTGCTTGGAGCTTCCTCTTTCTTTTGCGTATTGGACTGGATTCCTTGTCCCTCATTTTCTGTTCAAAAGTCTATGGTGTCTGGCACGTCTTCTTCTTCATCCAATGGCGTTGTGTTTTTCATCCTTTAGGCTTCCTCTACTGCTGCTTGTTCTAATTGGGGGTTCTTGCCTGTGGACAAGCGCTGAGAAGGTGGCCTGTTTGTAAACATCCTCGACATCAGAATGTTGTGTTTTTGTAATCCAATGATTGTAGCTACTATGTGTTGTTAAAATTCAGTATTATACTTTCTGGTAATCCCTAGGTGAGATCTACTTCGACACATATTCTGGCGAAGGTAAAAACTCCCTTTGCCATTCTGTTGTCATCAATCTTTAGAAATTTCCCCAGTATTTTCCCTATGGCTATTAAAACCTTGTGATGCCAGAAGTGTAATGGGAGGTTATGCAACCTGACCCATACTGGTATCTTTGATACGATATCTGGAAACCATGGAGTGATGTAGAGCCCTGCGTTGCCCCATAACCATGGCCCTTTATTAAGGATGTGTTCCTTTTCTTGTTATGTGTTGAATCTTACTATAAAAAACCCCTTAGGCCATAACTAGATTTCACAGTTTGGTGTCCAGGTGGTATGTATCCAGTGGTGCAGATCACCTGATTTGGGCTAGTAACCATTGAATCTACAAATAACAGAGTGAGAAAATAGATCTGAGTATAAATCCTTTACCTCAGCCATTTCAATGGTGAGGGCAGGATTCTCAAGTATTTGTTCGACTATGAAGGGCCCAAGAAGAACAAGGTTTGTTGCTGGATTGACTTGCGCTTTCCCTTTACCCTTCACAGTGTCCTTGAAGGAGCCTGTGTTCTTTGAGCTTGTATTATTTGAGTTGGTTCTAGAACATCCTCCTCACAGACGAAAGTTAATGATGATAGTCGAGTCTATGGTGATGTTGTATTCCTGAAGGGTGTGGTTGTCCTGTAAGCTACGCCCCCCGTAGATCAGATTTTGTCCCTGTTCTGGTATGCCAAGAAGGTTCTGTATTTCATTCTATAGTTCCTAGATGCTGCTGCCCCTCCATAACCTCAAGTAATAAATCCCACCTTTCGGTGCTTTTATGAAGAGCTGTGTAAGATCCGTCTCTATGGGGTTTGAGCCCAACTAAGGTTGCCCCTGTTCTATTGCCTGAATCATCTCATTTCCAAACCCAACATCATCGCCATTCAACTGGCATTCCTCTACGGTTTTGGCCCGGGTGTCAGGACTATGGGGTATCCTGATTCGCCCCGAGATCTGGATTTTGTGCAGGATTCTACTTCATCTGAGGACCTAATTTGGTGGTTCAATCGCAGATCTGGGCAGTTTATTGTCTTCCGTGGTCATGTTGCTCAATCCATATCTGTGGATTGACCCTGCAAAGACGCCTCGGGCAAAATCGAGTATACAAGCTAGATATATAAAATACAAACTAGCCCTTACTGCGACAATGATGTCATGAATTCTGCTTGATCCAGTCCCTGTAGCGCGCAGGTGTCCCTTCTGCAGCCCATCCACCTTAGATATCTGAAAACTCAGATATGGGTTGTTCCCCTCGCCACGCTCCTTTATGGCTGCCATCTGGTGCTTGTTATTGAACTCGTCGAAGGCCAAAACAGATTATCTAATATCGATGGGGTGTGTGGCATTGTGGAGGCCCTTGATAAGGCTAGCAACCTGGTATTTCTCGCCTTCCCATACGCCGAAGCGGGCATATTGGCTTCTTGTTGAGAGATCCTTGCTTTGGGCGATTTGCATGAAACCAGTCGAACGACGACAAGGGTTTCCTTTATTCCCGAGGTTCTTGGTTGGATTGCTCAGGAGGATCAGCGTGCTAGTTGACGAGGTCTGCCCAGGAGGTCAGTCGCGAGAGAGGTGACAGATTCTGCAGCAAAGAAACCCTTTATTGTGCCACATTGCTGGTAAAGTCCGTATAGGAGCAATGTGTTCTCATTTTCAAAGTGTGAAATCGTAGCTTTCGAAGGATTTTGAGATGATTCGAGGCCTGCATATGCAGCCACGGCATATAACCTGTTGGGATATGCCATTACAGAGCCTTGTGATGTCTAGTTCTTCCTTTATATTATTTCATAAGATTTGGATAATATATTTATATGTGCATCACAAATTTCCTTACATATAAATATAGGTATTATAATGTACACACTTTGACATGTAACATATTGTGTTGTATTCACGAAAAATAAGAGTAACAATCTTCAACAAAAGGCTAATGTTTCCTCGAATATTATAAAGAAGATTGATAAGAAGGCTCATGTATTTTGTTATGAAAATTCAATAGTTCCATTCAAATCTCTAGTAATATTTCATCTATAAAACCTAAATTTCCATGCATGTAATTTCTTCTAGCGTCTATTATTTTGTATAAAATTATTTTAAAATTATTTTTCTACGAGAAATGAAAATATTCATTAAATTAAATTATCTTTATTGCACCAATTAACACTCTAAAATCTAGTATAGGGAAGATATGTAGATGTTAGTTGTTAAATGTAAACATAGGGGAGATGTGTAAGCATTAAAAGTTAGATGTTATTTGTAAACATGTTTCAACATAGGAGAGATGTATAGTTGTTAGATGTTGGAGATTTTATGTAAACATTTTTTGATATAAGGAAGATGTGTAGGGATTAGATGCTAGATGCCAGATATAAACATTTTTAAATGTCAGCTCTATTACACATAACATATTACTATTGAGTGATTAACCTATATAAGTGAATGATTAATTTTTAATTTATATTGATTAAATAAAATAACAATATATGTGGCCATGAATAAATAACGAATGATGAATCAAGATTCCATCATGATATTCTTTGATTTCTACATTCTACAAGTGAATCAGTTATGCGTAATAGTGTAATAGTATATGTATGACACGTATAGATTCTACAAAAAAATGAGTTACATAAATATGAATCACATGTATAAATTATCTCTCTCTCTCTCACATTTCTTCCAAAAATCAAAACCATACTTACATACATGCTTCAACCATAGATATAAATACTCACCTCCATAGCTAAAGTTTGCAACACAATGCATATTCATTTTAGTTGAAATTTTTCGTTCAGCAATCATTAAGCTCTACGTCTTCACCTTGCATCATAAACAAAATGCAACATGTATAAATTGTGGTCCAAAGATTTTCTTCCATCATATAATGTAGAAATTGCATCGTTAATATGGGGAAAACCTTCGTAGACCACGAATCAAAATATGCCCAAAACTAGAGAAAAGATATGGATGGGATCCTACAAAATGAAAAAGCAAGTCACCAATGATTATGATTTTGTTGTGTATTTTCTAAGAGGCCCAAATTCCAAATTCAACTTCCTCGATTTTGTATTGTCCTTTCTATCACAATTTTCTCTTTCCCCTTACCAAATTTTGGTCAACACTACTAAATATGCCAAGGATGAACTCCCGTCAACTTTACTCTCCCTAGACAACAAAAATAACAATAATGGTGTCACCTCATCTCCTAGTCACAATCATCTTTAGTTTCAAAAATGAATTTGTGGAGAAACACTAAGAATATTTTGGAGGAGCAGGATATATGGGTGCCTCTGTTAGATCATATTGATCATTATCTAGTAGTTATTACAACATTCTATAGATAGTGAAACATTACAATGTATCAATCAAGGCCTTATAAATAAGTGTTTAATGAAATAAAATATAAAACTGAAAAACACCTCCAAAGAAAAGAAATATGGCCCTAAATAAAACCTTCACAATAGCGCTAGATAATATTGAAGGAATTCTTATGTAGATAGAGTTGACAGTTATAGATAGAAACCAACAATTGTACATATTAAATATTATACTAATTAATAATATTCAATATTATTTCTCGAGGAGGGTTTGCACCCCAAAGATAATCTTATTTATATATATTAATAATATTTAAATATTATCTATATTAATTACATCTAATATAATTTTATTAAAAATATAAACAATAATATTATACTCTATATATTATATAAAGTATATACTATAAGTTAATGCTAAATATATTCTAGATAATAGTATCAATATTTATAATAATATTAATTAACCTGGATCTATCTAAACCTTGGATCTATCAAGTGCCAAGAGGGATCAATTTTTCTCAAGCTGCAAACCTTTCCTCAATTTTTGCACTTAGAAATACATTTGGACCTTGAGAGATTTTACCCCTCGCAGTACTTGATATATATGAGGTTAAGATGGATCTAGGTCGGTTATTTACAAGCAATTAAAATAAGACATTTTTTTTGTCATCTTTATTTTTTATGAGATGACATTGTTTTATGTTTTGAAGGTTAATCTAGTTTATTTTACTTAAATAGATAATTAATAACAATAATAATTTTAAGATTCTATAAATGTTTATAATTGTGTATGTGTGTGTTTTAATTTTATAATTTAGTCAAAAGGGGGATGCTCAATGGTGATAGAGTAATGTGAAATTTGTGAAAACTCAGGATCAAGGTTTCAAAACCGAGTTTAGAAGATGAGGATAGACCATAGACCGAGAAATTTACTAATAGTTACATTAGGTGATTTTTTGTTTTCCTCTAAATATATATATATATATATATATATATATATATATATATTATATATATATATAAAATAAAATAATACCCATTTTGTGTCTACAGGTCTGATAGACGATGATCGATGTGCATTGTTAAAGCACTCTTCATCAAAAAGGAAATGCACCATTTTAATAATTAAATTCATTAAAAAACACCATTAATTATTATTTTTTATAGTATATATTAATATATTTTAAATATATATATATAATACTTAATATATATATATAATAAAGACAAAATTAAATTTTTTTAACTGAATTGAGTAAATTACTAAAAACTAAACATTTGACAAATTAAAAATTGGGGTGTTCAATATTTGGGGTCATTCGAGAAGTAAATGCATGTGATTACTGCACAAGGCTTCCCCTTCCATATGTTTCTCCTTCCACACACATCTCCACATTTGCACCTTCGCACAATTTTTCCACTCACCTCCATCTTGCACAATACTTCTTGCACACACATAAACTATTTTTCAAGTAAGGCATAAAAAACACACTCAATACAAACATCATTCCATAATTTCATTCATTGCATCACACAATATCATTCCTTTATATTATTTCACGACAATTAGATAAGATATATTAGATGTGCCCCATAAAATATCACTGCCTTAAAATTATTTCCTCATATATAAATACATGTATTATAATTTAGAGACTTTAGCATGCTACATATGGTGTTGTGTTTAAGAAAACAAATACTACAATCTTCAACAAAAAGCTAGTATTTCTCGAATGTAGAAGAGAAGATAAAAGAAAAGAAAATTGATACACATATTGATGTATTTTTTTTCAAAATTCTATGATTTGATTCTCTAATAATATAAGTCTATAAAGACCTAAATGGCCATTCATGTAATTTTCCATACTATATGTCTTATTTTATATAACAATTTTAGAATTATTTTTAGGAAAAAATTAAAAAGACTTATAAAATATACATATTACTTTCCATTAATAAAAATAGGATACTGGTGTGTCATCCTTATTTTTTATGAGATGATAATGTTTTATATTTTGAAATTAATTCTAGTTTATTTGACTTAAGTAGATAATCATTAATAATGAATAATGATAATAATAATTTTAAAGTTGTAATAATTGTTAATGGATGTGTATATATTATTTTTATTTAAAATTTTAAATAAGAAGTGCATGATTTTAATAATTAAATTTAATTAGAAACTATTAATATTATTATTAATATAAGAAAGGTTATATATAAAATTAAATTATTTTTTAAATTTCATTTTTATTAAATTACTATATACTAAATATTTGAAAAATTAAAAATTGAAGTGTTGAATAATTGGAGTCACTAGAAAAATTGAAGACAACAACACTTTCCTCTTTCTACACACATCCTCACATTCACACATCCATAAACATTCCTGCTTCTATACACTTCTTCCGTATACCTGCATCTTGCATAACACTTCTTCCTTTGCACAGTACAAATGACCTCTTTTTAACGTGAGCCATGAAAAAACATGCTCAGTAAAAAAAAGTTATTTCGTAATTCATTCATTTCCTAATGAAATATCAATCCTTTATATTATTTCCTGACACTTAGATAATATATATATATTATACACGCATCACGAAATGTCACTCTGTTATAATTATTTCTTGACATATAAATATAGGTATTATAGTTTTGACACTTTGGCATGCAATATACTTTGTTGGGTTCGTGAAACAACTATTTTTAATGCGATGGATGAAAAAGCACCATCAATAAAAAGTTATTCCATAATTACGTTCATTGCATTATGAAATGTCATTCATTTATATTATTTCCTCACATTTAAATAATATATATTATATCCTCACATTCAAATAATATATATTATATGTACATCACGAAATCTCACTCCCCTGTAATTATTTCCTGACATATAAAAATGTGTATTAAAATGTAGACAATATGGCATGCAATAGAGCGTGTTGCGTTTATGAAAACAAGTAGTGACAATATTCAAAAGAAGGTCAATGTTTCCTCCAACCAAATGTAGTGGAGAAGATAGAGGAAAAAAAATTGATAAGCAAGATGATATATTTTTTTCTGAAAATTCAATAGTTCTATCTGAATCTCTAGTTATGTAAGTGTATAAAATTCCAAATGGCCATGCATGTAATTTTTTTTATACCATTTGTTTCATTGTATAAAACAATTTTAGAATTATTTTTCTAAGAGAATGATCGAAACAATTATCAAACTAAATTATATTTATTATTTAGAATTAATGAAAATGGGCTATTGGTTTTTCATATTAATTTTTCATGAAATGAAAATGTTTTAGGTTTTGAAGTTAAATCTAGTTTATTTTTCTTAAATAGATAATTAAAATAATGATAATTTTAAGGTTGTATAAATGTAAAATATGTGTGTAACTCCAAGGGTTAGCTTAATTGGTTAAGTCTTTGGTTTCGTGCTTGAACTAACATGAAGTGATTCTTTGAGGTAGATTTCTTAGAACAAATTTGCTATTAAGAGGTCACAAATTCAATTCTCTTGACACACATAGGTTTAGGCTTTGTGGTTGCTTGTGGTTGAATCAACATGAAGTGATCCCTTGAGATGGATTTCCTAGAACAATTTTTTCATGGATGTATTGTGGTTGAACCAACATGAAGTGATCCCTTGAGGTGGATTTCCTAGAACAAATTTTTCATGGACATAGCAACTGTCGATATTGAGTGTTCTTAAACCCCACACACACAATTTTATTCTTAACTATATATCCTATTTTATACTTAATTATCTTCCTTTTATTTTTAAATAAGAAA
>APFE030505814.1:0-14013 GCA_000404065.3 Pinus taeda
AAGACACGATACTCCTCGCTGGGAGTCTCTATCCTTTATATATGACTCATACATGCAATACCACGGGCCAATACCGTGGGTTTTATTAATACCATCTATCTAATACTACCACCCATTTACCCTTTATTTAATACTACCACCCATTTGCAACTAACTGTGGTCCCTTCATTAATTGCGAGTTAACCACTTACAAATATTAATATGGGCTTTATTGACTCTTGACTATGACGTGATCCCATGACATGAATAAGGGGGTTAGGGTGGGACCCTAACACCAAGTAGACGCTAAATTCATACTATGCGGACAAATGAAACCATGTTTTATCAGGTCATCAAGGATACTTGCCACCGCAGGGCTAATCGTCACTACCATCTCAAACCACAAAAAGCTCAATAGTCAAACAAAAGCCCTCATCAGTCCAAACCATCGCATAGTAGCAAGAAAACTCGAAACGACAACAACAATGAGTCTACCAGCTGCCGGGCATGAAAAGTTGGTTATGGGATTAAACCCTAAACCCCCTCTGTCGTCATATCGTCTGGCCAAGATCAACGAGCACAAAGAACGACAATTGTCGCAAGTTAGTGGAACTTGTTGGCAGGCACATGCAATCTCCTGATCTATCCTCTTGCCACGTGTTTCTGCATACAAGAGCGAGCTCGGTAAAGTCTAGGCAGCAACCATGTGCACATTAAACCAAAAAAACAAAATCTCCATGCCAATTTGGTTAACTGTGTATTGTAATATCACACAAATTACATATAAGTTTTATCTGGTTCCATGGACTTAAACCTTAAATACATTTAATACTTCCGTAAGCTATGAAAGGTCCTTTATCCAAGGTCGGATATGTGTATAGGTAATTTTTTCCCTATATATTTCATACGTTTCTTATTTAGTTGTTACAAATGGTATCAGAGACCAGGTTCATACACTAAGACTCTTTGGGAATAGATATATATTGGAGATGACTGTGTTCTTTAAAAAAAAAAAAAAACTAACTAAATAAATGTATATGTGAACACAGAGACCGCATCAATAAAAGAAAAGGGTCAGAATGCAGAGGAACCCAGGACCACCCAACCTGCCCGAAACAATGTATGTGAATGCTAATCCTGACATTTGGATACAACTAGGCAAGGAATCCCTTCAATATAATGTGGTGTTACTCGAAAATGTTCAGGAGTTGCCTGCTGAAATGACGAATTTAAGAACAGACAGTGAATGACTGCGCTTAGAATAGGAGAGAATTCTCAGAAGTCTGTGTAATCGACATAATCAACAACATCCAAATCACAGTGTTGAGGACCGAGAGAATACCCCAACGACTTAGCATGGAGAGGAAAATGCTGAGTCAAATGAAAAACATGGGGAAGATGAAGAAAGACACTTAGACAATGTATTCGACCAACGCAAAACCAAAAGACGAAAAAATAAATTGCAAGGAGAATTTAAAAAGATTAAGCCATCACTCTTTGAAGGGGAATAAGAAGAAGCAACTAAAGCTTGGCTAATTGATATGGGAAAATATTTTCATATTTATCAGTACACAGATAAACTAAAGGCACGATTGGTAGTTTATCAGTTAAGGGGTAAGGCCACCCTATGGTGGGAAGAAATCAAAACAGTAAGGAGAATCGATGAAGAGCAGGTTACATGGAACGAATTCCAAAAGAATTTCAAAGACAAGTATTTAACTGAACATTATTATGACGAAAAGGCAAAAGAATTTCACGAGTTAAGGTTGGGAACCTTAACCATGGATGAATATGTGACACAATTCACCTCCTTGCTACGTTATGTGCCTTACATGCAAGAGGAAAGGGCCAAAATTTAGCGCTTCATCAATAGCTTACACAAATTTATGAAGGAGAAACTAGAGTTTGACTACCCCAAGACAATGGATGATGAAGTGTGGAAAGCCCGCATCTGCTACCAACAAATGAAACAGAAGAATGAAGGACCTAAAGGAGGGTTGAACAGGAAGGGTAGAAGCCTGATCCAAACAGACACCTAAAATTTGCTAGTGGCTGAAATATACAGCAAAAATCTCTTAGCAAATTTCCAGCAAGGAATCAGTCCAAAGCTGCATATTCTGAAAGTAGACATTTGGAAGGAGTTACTAAATCTTTCAATGACCAGTAATCAAAACCATCGCTACAATGTTAGGGATGTGGAGAACCTCACTATTACAAAAATTGTCCGCATAACAAAAGAACAAAACAACTATCAAATATGCAAGAAGCATCCACGGTTGGAGAAGTAGCAAGGAGCATGCCCAGAATTAATGCTACTTTGGATGATCATCACGCAGAATATCAGCCCACCATGATCGAACGTGCAAGTATGATTGCTAAGAAACTTGTCTCTATGGTGTTTGATCCAGGTGCTAGATTAAGCTATGTTAGTCCTAAGGTGGTAGAAAAGTGTCAACTACAGAGCAATAAGTTTCTAAAACCATGGCTAGTTCAATTAGCCATCGAAACAAAAAGAAGGATAATTGCAAAAACATAACATTGTCCCATAACAATTTCAGGGCAACCCATTTATGTTGACCTTAATATACTTCCTTTGGGTTCTTATGACACTCTAATCAGGATGGATTGGTTGGAAAAATGTTGGTCCCTTATGGATTGAAAAACAGAAAAATGTCAATTTTATCACTGAATCAGGCCAAAGGAAGGAGCTCCAAGGAATGAAAACCAGTACCAAGTTGCGTCCTATCACTGCTAGTCGACTAGGGAAATGTATCAAAAAGGGCTGTCAAATTTATGCTGTTCAAGTGGGATTTACAAACACCAAAAATAAAATGACCTCCTTGGAAAAAATTCTCGTAATTCAGGAATTTGTTGATGTATTTCCTGAGTCCATTCCAAGTTTACCACAAAAGCGTGATATCAATTGCACCATCGAACTAATTCAAAGCGCAACCCTTATATCCAGTGCCCCTTATCGCATGAGCATATTTTGAGTTAACTGAACTCAAAATGGAGTTCTAGGAGTTTCTAGACAAAAAGTACATATGCCCCAGTGTGTCCCCTTGGGGAGCTCCCGTACTGTTTGTACAGAAAAAGGATGGGACCCTGAGATTATGCATCAATTATTGCCAATTAAACAAACTAACCATCAATAATAAATATCCTTTACCATGTATTGATGATATATTTGATCAACTGCAAGGAGCCAAAGTATTCTTGAAAATTGACTTAAGATCTGGCTATCATACAATAAGGATAAAGGAGGAGGACATTTACAAAACTGCATTCTATACTTGTTATGGTCATTACGAGTTTTTTGGTGTTTCCGTTTGGCCTCACAAATGCTCCACCCACCTTTATGAGTCTGATGCATGGTATTTTCAACCCTACCTTGATAAATTTGTATTGATTTTCATTGATGACATTCTAATATACTCTAAGAATCAGGAGGAGCATAAAGCACATTTGAGGATAGTGTTGAAAACTTTGCGGGAAAATTAGTTATATGCTAAATTTAGCAAGTGTGACTATTTCAAAGATCATATTCAATACTTGGGTCACGTTATATCAGCAGATGGAATAGCGGTGGACCTAGAGAAGATAGAAACCATTATGGAATGGACAGCTCCAAAGATTGTCGCTGATATCAGATCATTCGTGAATTTGGCCAGGTATTACTGTCGGTTCATTGAGGGATTTTCAAAAATCACCTTTCCAATGACCTCCGTATAAAAAAAGGGGCGCGCTTTCCAATGGACAACAGAGTGCCAACAAAGTTTTGAATGACTAAAACACCTGCTCATCACCTCACCTGTGTTAAAGGTAGCAGATCCAAAAAAGTCTTTCATGGTTTGCACGGATGCTAGTAAAGAAGGTGTTGGCAGAGTGCTGACACAAGAAGGAAAGGTGATTGCTTATGAATCATGGAATTTAAAGGAGTATGAACAACGATATTTTGCTTATGATCTTGAATTGACAGCAATAGTGCATGCACTTAAAATGTGGTGACACCACCTGTTGGGAAAGAAATTTGTACTATTAACAGATCATAATAGCCTTACAAATTTCTTCAACTAGTCCAACTTACATGCTCAATAGGCTAGATGAACAACATTTTTAAGTGAATTCGACTTGAAATGAAACATCTCAAAGGAGAGGAAAATTGAGTGGCTGACAGAGAGCAAAAAAGTGCATTGTATTTACGAGGTCCAAATCAGTCAAGTACGCTCAAACATTCGTGAGATCATAAGGGAAGCATCTATTAAGGATCTAGAGTACACTTTTATTTGGAAACAGACAAAGGAAGCTTTGTTGAAAAAGGAAATATTAGATTTTAAAATAAATTTTGACAACATCCTCACCTTGAAAAAAAGAATTTATGTTCCTAACCAAAACCCTGTTAAAGAATTGATATTGGATTAGTTTCACCAGAAACCATGTGCTGGCCACCCAGGATACCAGAAATTGTTTTCAGCCATCAAGAAAGGGTATTTTAGGCCTGGGTTAAGGAAGGATGTTATAGAGTACTTTTCCAAATGTTTGGAGTGTCAACTGGTGAAGGCAGAACACCAACACCCCACAAGTTTGTTGCAACCTTTGCCCATTCTAGAATGGAAATGGGAGACCATATCGCTAGACTTCATCACTGGCTTACCTCACACTAGGAAGTGGCACGACTCAATTATGGTGGTAGTAGACAAATTAAGTAAAACTATTCACTTCATACTTGTGAAGTCCACCTACAAAATTGTGGAAATCACAGACATATTTATGAAGGAAATTTTTCATCTACACGGAATACCCAGGGTGGTGATTTCCGATAGGGATGTAAAATTTACATCCACATTCTGGAAAACTCTCTTTTAAGGATTGGGTACTCAAATCCAATTTAGTACAGCCTACCATCCTCAAATGGATGATCAAACCGAATGGGTAAATTAAGTGCTGGAGGACATGCTACGCATGTTTGTGATGAAATAGCCACAAAAGTGGGAATATTATCTCCACTTGGTGGAATTTCATATAATAATGGGCATCATGAATCACTGCCCATGAGCCCCTTTGAGGTGTTGTATGGAAGGAAGTGCAGAGTGCTCATAAATTGGAATAATCTAGTTAATAAGCTAGCATTGGGACCTGACATACTAGCATAAATGGAGGAGACTATTAAAAAGGTTCAACAAAATCTAATCGCTGCTCAAGATAGATAGAAAGTGTATGCAAACCAAAAGAGGAAATTCAGGGAATTTCAGCTGGCAGATCACGTATATTTAAGGGTAAAGCCTTGAAAATTTTCCTTACAATGGCAGGGTTGTGTCAAGTGAGCTCCCTGGTATTGTGGACCATTCCAAGTTTTGGAATAGATTGGGCCGACGGCCTACAAGATTGCATTACCAAGCCACATTCGGGTCCAAAATGTGTTCCACGTGTCCTTGTTAAAAAAATATGTGTATAATCCTCAGGATATCATTAACTGGGAAAATATTTAGGTGATCGGTTAAGTGGAATATATGAATTTTGAATTGACTGTTCTGAAAAAGGTTGTGACTATGAATTGTTTCTTTTTTGTAGGTCGAACCGGAAGGAGAGTTTCTGGCATAACCTCTTCGTATTCTCAATCGGAGAGAAACCACCTTGTGGAAGCGAGCCATCAGCGAGGTTAAAGTGCGGCGGAAGCACTTTGGCTCAGATGAGGCCACCTAGGAGGAGGAGTTTATGTGGAAAACTTATCCGGTGTTGTTTTTTGAAAGCAGAAAGAACACCGGGGACAGTGTTCGTCATATGGGGGGAGATGTAACACCCCAAGATGCCTAAAAAGTATTGTGTTTACTAAGTTGATCTTTACCATTTATTACTTTAGTTTTACTACCTCATGATGTTAAATAATAAATGCCTAAGGCTGGAAGGCCAAGAAACATATATTTGGTTACCTAAATTATTGGTAATTAGGAATCCAAATACTTTAACAAAAATAGAAATTGTTTACATTAATTAAAAGAAACAGTTACAAAGACAGTTACTAATCTGCCCTAAAGTGAGATTTAGATGGGGGAAAAAGATCCAGGAGAACTATCCTCGAGCTGGGTGGAATAAACCAGTGAGAAAACTCTCAAGAACAGTCAGTGAAAGTATTCAACTTGAGGCGGGACAAGAGTCCGAAGGCTCAAGGTACTTGATTATGGCTAGAATTAATTTAACTATGAACAAGAGAAAGTGCGTGTGGAGGGTCTGGTCGTAATTTCTAGGCTCGTGGCTAGGAGGAGATACTTTCCAGAAGTGTTTGGATCTTACAAGTTACTAGCATTGAACATATAAGTATGATAGAAAGTTTCATTATAAATTAATACTGGACTGTGGAAATCCATCTAATGATAAAGTAGAATTTGTCAATTTGAATTGATGTTAATAGAGTAAACTCAGGAATGTAATTCCTTGAAAGTGCATTATTACAGAAAATAGGAACTACCAATTTCACAAATGAAATCATAGACAATTCATTATGGCAAAACATCAAAATAACAATCAATGCTAGCAAATTATGGAAAAATATGTTCATTCAATAGTTAAACAATCAAATTCTCTCAAGTATGAAGAGTAGTTTATTATAATAAAACAACGAAATATTCTGTATGAGATATTACAAGAGCTTTGTAGAATGGACGATAGGAAACACCACCAGTTTCAAAAGAATTTATCTCTAACATTAAACCAATAGTCACACACACACATAAACCATGTTCTCGAACATTGAAATTATGTAGAAATGAACTAAATATTAAACTGCATGTTATTACAGTAGTAAAATATAAATATTTAATCTTAAACAGGATTGTTATGGAGAAATTAGACGAAACAACCAAAACCCTGAGCAAGGAAAAACAAAGGTATGCTCGACCCATCATTCAATTCAGCAATAAATTATACACTGCCTTTTAAAAATAATATGATAGACCTTTTAAACAATATGTTAAACGAAATAGATTAAATAAGTTTTACATTAGCAAATTAAAAGCATAGAGCTACATTTCGAAATGTTCTCGATAGTCGGCGCGTGTTGACATGACTAGAACTTAAAAAAATAACTATCATGTGTATAAATAGCTTAAAACACTACAACAAAGAAGAAACCCCAAAAACCCTCAATGGATTAAGTATGGAGCATTCACAAAACTGTAGGTGCCATGCACAGTACTCGACCTATTCCTGTATATTGATAAATATCTATGACTCAGCCTCTATTTTTGGATAAGTAAACATGTTTATAACTTAAGTTCATGCACCATAAGTAAGAGATCCAACCTATAAATAAACATGGATGCCATAAGCTCTTAAGACTTTAAGGGTCGTGGTCTTTTTCAAATAACTATATGAGAAATTATGTATGAGTACCTGTTACACAAGCCAGAAGCAATGAAGTCAGTATGCACTTGATTCTATGTCATATGCTAACAGAATGACGCCAAAGGAGGAGCTTTTGCCTGAGTTGGAAGGGTTTCCTCTTTGAATAGCCTACCTGTGTAACAATGTGCTATCTTAATTAAGAAAAGAAAGACACGGTTTAAAATATAAAACCTTTTAACAAAAAGAAGACAAAGATTTGCAAAATTTAGGGTTACGTTGATGAGGGACTTACCTTTCGAAAATGGCCTTTGGAACAGAGTGTTCCCTGCTATATTAGAAGCTCCTCAAACCATCCCTGTGCAGTGGAGGTGAGCCATTAAACTTGGTACCAGATAGAAACCCCAAGCAGACGCTGAATTCATATTATGCAGACAAATGAAACCATGTTTTATTAGTTCGTCAGGGATACTTGCCACCACATGTCTAACCGTCACTACCATCTCAAACCACAGAAAGCTCAACACTTGAACAAAAGTCCTCAACAGTCCAAACCATCACAGAGCAGCAAGAAACCTCAAAACGACAACAATAATGAGTCTACTAGTTGTTGGCGTGAAAAGTTGGTTAGGTTATTAAACCCTAAAACCCCTCCGCCGTCGAATCATATGACCAAGATCAACGGGCACAAAGTAGGACAATTGTCGCAAGCTAGTGGAACTTGTTGGTAGGCACATGCAGCCTCCTGGTCTATCCTCTTGCTGTGTGTTTCCATGTATAAGAGCCAACTCAGTAAAGTTTGGGGAGGGACCATGTGCACACTAAACCAAAAGAAAAAAATATCTCCATGCCAATTTCGTTATCTGTGTACTGTAATATCACACGAATTACATATAAGCTTTGTCTGGTTCTGTGGACTTATATCTTAAATACATTTAATACTTCCATAATCTATGGCATGTCCTTTATCCAAGGTCAGATATGTGTATAGGTAATTTTTTTTTTAATTATTATTTTTTTCTATATATTTCATAAGTTTCTTATTTAGTTGTTACATTTTCATTTCTTTTTAAATGAATGGTGTCATGACACCTAAAAATGAAGTAATGAAATTTTTATTTTCCACCTTCTTTAAATAAATATTTCATGACATGTAAACATTTAATGGGTTTTTATTCTTAGCATAGTATACCATTGGATGCTTTTTGTTTCTTTTTATTCTTAGCATATTTTGCAGTAAACTTTCCTCGAAATTAGGCACGAATTTCTTAAAATGGTAAGTTTGAGCTTCATAATCTACACAATTCAAGTGCCCTATTCACAAGGTTAAATCTATTTATGCATTCAAAATTACATTTTAAATCAATCTCACTATCAAATTTATTGATTCCAATAAAAATTACTTCCACCTACTTTGGAATAAATATTTTCAACAAATTAATGGACTTCTATTTTTCACCTCTTTTTGAATGAGTGTTTCATGGAACCTAAAGATAAAGTAATGGTATTTTTATTTTCCACCTCATTTATGTGAATTTTTTCATAACATGGAAAAATAAATTAACAAGCTTTTATTCTTAACATAGTCTAACCATTTAATGTTTTCAATTATTTTCCACTAATTTCTTGGAATTGTATGTAGAGCTCTATAATCTATACAATTCATGTGTCTTCCCATTGACAACATTGAATCTATTTATGCATTCAAAAATATATATTAAATAACTAAAATTTACAATCTCACGACAAAATTTATTATGGGATTCTAGCCAAACAATAAATACTCTTCACCTACTTTTGAACAAATTTGTTCATGGTAGGGAAAAACAAATTAATGGACTTATTTTTCAGATCTCTTTCAATTACTTGTTTCATGACACCTGAAGATGACGTCATGGAAATTCATTTTTCACAACTTTTGAACTTGACTTGAAATGTTTAGATATGAAGACACCCCAATGCTAAGCAAAACTGTATATTAAACATGTTAACAAATAACAAGTAGGTTGTTAAGGAGAAGACCTAGTGGTTATAGTGGTAGTGGTTGGAATTGATATTGTGCCACCAAAGTAGGAATTAGACTTAGTTGCTAATTCTTCTAGTTATTTATATAAAAAAAAACAGAATAAAAATTTAACTCTTAAATTCTTTATATCAAAGAAAAAATAAATCTAAACATGGAAAGCATTAATTGTGTCTAATATTGAAGCTCATAATTTTAACCTTTATTTTCTTGAACGATGAAGTCTAATGAATTTTACCTTAATAATCATGTAATGCTAAGTTATGTATCTTGGTTATTTGTTTACATGTAGTGCGATGATGAATCAAGGCAATGTGTGTCACAAATTTTTAGAGAATAGTCCTTCATTGTGTGGCCATGATCATTGCCCATTGTTACCTAGTTCTCAAATTATACTTTAGAACATATCCTTTCACAAGTGAATATTAGTTTGAGTTCATTTTTTTCTTGATTTCTATGAATGATGGTTATTTCTTACTAATTACTATTGGTTATTTTCATTACTTTCGTGTTCTCTATACATCATAGTTATTTCTTACTAGTTATTAGTTATTTTCAATATTTTTTTTTGGCTCTCTATGCATCATGGGTATGCCAAAGACTGTATTAGAGCAAGGTTGTAGTTCCTGAGTCATATGGGTCATCAAACAAGTGAAATTTCATGCAAAGGGTAAGTCAAGGGCACCTTTTTGGTTGGAATAGTTTCTTGAAAACAAGAATTTTAAGAAATATTGGAAAATTAGGATTATCCATACAATGATGTGGATTCCATGTGTGTGATGATACGGTGACGGTAATGTTGATATGCCAAGATGGCAGATCAATGATGGGGCCATGGTGGAAAACATTAAGGTGGGGTAGCTAGGGCTGGTTTATGGTATAACATGGTGGATTCCATTGGATATCATGTGGCTACAACACGTTAATAAGTTGTAATAGCCCATAAGTTGTATCATAAATTTTTTAATGTGGTTTTGTAACTTTGCAAAAAATATCAACACCAATTGGTAAGAGTTGCATTGCTAAAAGTGGTATGGCCCCAACAAGCAATATTGAAGGTTTGGGAGAAATTAACCTACCTCCCATTAAAGGTTCTAATATGTGATTTGTATCCGAGCATTTTATCTCCACCCGTATGTGATATACACACCTTACATACTTTGTTTTTAATCATACATTTAAGGAGTAGGTGGTGGTCCTATTAACAAAATATCATGTTTAAGGGGGAAATGAATATTACTAAATTCACCATGACTTTCTTGTAATATCATGAGTTGATAACTCCCATTCATTAATGATAATTATCACTTGGATTTGATTCTATATGGTTACAAGGTTCCACTATCTATAAATTAGCGTTAACACAGTAGTTGTCCTATAAGATTTAAACTAGTCTATCCATCTTAAACCTAGATCTTCCAAGTCTCAAGAGGGATCAATTTTATTTGCACTCTAAAAGAGATTTGCATCTCAAGAGATTTGATACCTCTCTAGGCTTGGTAGATCAGAGTTAACATGGATTTAGGATGATTTGAAATTTAATTATAAACAGAATTATAAATATAATTATTAATTTTATGGTTTTTATTTTACTTTAATTCTGACATCTCCATATATCCAACATTACAAAAAAAAATATACATGTATACAAGATTAATTGATATTAAAGCATAAGGTTGCATTAGATACTCATTACATTAATTTTAATTATGTGCATGAGATATTAATTACATTAAATAAGGTATGATGAGAGCTGAGACTTGTAACTTGGTGAAAACTAAATGTGTCTTATGTTATGACCCGCTTTCGTTAACTCGCCTAGTGACTATACACCAACCTAGATGGGGTTACATCAACATTGGTTCACTGAGGATGGCATCGAACTCTCTAGAATCATTCTCAACCCTACACTTGTCACTACAGATCTTGAACTCAACAGCCTAATCGAAAATCCTTCTTACAACCCTAGGATTGGCGGTCTAGATGCAAAGGAGGTCATTGAGGAATTAGATCTTCAAGTCCAATGACCACAAATTCCTGGGAATATGCATCTCGGGTAAACATCCTTCTTTCACTAGTAAAATCCTGACTGTGTTTCCTTGGGTTATTGATAAGTTCTCATATTAGGGCACATTTGTTCGGCTAATCGAACTTTTTTCTTGTATCCCTATTTTCATTGTACCTAGGTTTTCAACCTTCTCACTTGGAGATTGTTTTCTTGTATTTACAAGTGAGGTCCATGTTTGTTGTGAACATTACTTGCGATAACAAAATCTCAGGTTACCAATTGATTATTTTCTTCTTTTCCAGGTTGGAAACTGAGCCATTATTGGTTGGAACCTTTGTTCCAGAAAGCGTTGCTTCAACCATATTTTGAGTCTTATGAATTCAGGTAGTTTGTTAGGATTAAGGGTTTTCTGGTTGGGTACCTTCTGAGGTGAATATTTGGCTTTATGCTCTAAATTATGGCTACGTCCTGATTTCTCTTAGAGTTATTTTTATGTAATATTGAATACATGGTGCAGCCATGCTTTACCAACCTGTAATTTTCATTGTAAATGTGTTCATTGTTTAAATAACTCATAGTTTATCTTGAGGGTTAAATAATTCGTATTGAGTGTTAGAATGCAATATTTTGTTGTAGAATAAACATGGTCGTCAATCAAAGCTATTCTTGCTCCAAAATATTCTCAGTATGCATTTCTTGTTTACTTACTTATACCTGCTCTCTTGTAAATTTTGGGTAAGAATATTTTTTGTGGTCTTTTATCATCGTGATACCAACTTTGAACCACTTATATTGGTTGTTAAAATGATTCTATTTAGTTTATTTACTTCTATAGTCTAAGTTCATAATGATAAATATGAAGGTTTTACCTTTTTTTGTAACTACAATGATATCGAGTAGCTTGAGGGATTGTTCTTGGGCTTCTAGAAGATGTTTAGGCCCAAGAAATAACCTTCTAACTCCCAGATCTTCTATTTTTTCAGATGAGTTTTTATATGTAAGCTATGAGAAAAATTCTCCCTGAGATTACCCTTTTCTCAAAACTTGCTAGACATGATTAAGTTTGTTCCCATTTCAGCCGTTTCTGGCTTGAGACCTTGTCTAATTTCTAATAGCAAACCCTTGGCCAAATTCCTTCTAGAATTTATTTGCCGCTTATACCTACAACAAAAACTATCTAAACCCACCCATAATGTGGGTATAGAGTTCATCAATTATCATAAGCAAAAAAAGGGTTAAGTATACTCATTCTTTTAGGGTGTTCACCATTTCATGAATGGAGCTCAAGAGAGCATTTACAACACACTTAATTCAATCTACTAATAATATTTAAAATAGCATGTACAATACACATTTATTTTTCCTCTTTCTGTCTACTAGAAGCATTTAAAATAGCATGTACAATACACATCATTTTCTCTTTTTATCTACTAGCAATATTCAAAACAACATTGCATACCACTACATATTCTCTAAGTTACACAAATCTGCTTTCATGAGAAGTCACACCCACATGAAGAAGAGGTTTCCTACCTGCTAATGAGATCAGTCTCGAGACTACATCTCCCCTTGATCTAACCTTACATGTAGGGTAATTTTTAGGAAAACACTAAAAGAAACTTCTTCCTGCGACTATTTGTTCCTAACCAGACTTAGTCAAGGACAATTTGCATTCAAGAATATTCCTCAGGCCAACTAGTAGGAAAAGGAGAAATAGGTCTCATAAAACAGTCTTTTCAACTTCTATTGTTCTTCCACTTCAGATCACCTCACGTTCATTGACCCTCTCGGTTTTTCCTTCTTTCATTTTAACCTTATCCTTCAAAGGTTGGTAACCTCCTAACCCATAATTTTCCAACTACCCTCACAGGTGGTTTCATTTAACCTTCCTCTTCATGTGGTTCCTTCTTGCGTAAACATTCAATTTCTGTGATATAAACAAATATTTCCTACTTAAGATTATACCTTTACATGGTCTGCAAGGTAATATAATGTCTTTAACCACAATACAAGAAAATATTTACAAGTTTCCAAGGGATGTGTCATCTTCCCCTCCTCGAGAAAAACAATGTCCCAATTTTGTCACGGCCTTAGAATAGGCTTGGGTATGCTTTCCCCATAAATTGCTCATCTTCCCAGGTAGCCTATTTTGAACTAAAGTGCTTCCGCTTCACTTTAACCTAGGTGATAGTTTGCTTCCATAGCATTACTTCTCTCAATTTAGTATATGCACAACTTTGACTAGGAATTCTCCATCTAGTTCTACATGTACATTCACCGTTAACAATCATTATTAGTCTATTTTATTAACATAATCTATAATATTTATACATATACACATTTGCAATTCTTACCTGTATGTTTTTCAAATCATTGACATGTCTAGGATCATATATGTATTTTTTCAGTAACAAGGCATGAAATGCACTATGAACACATATGTGGCTAGGCAAGGCTAATTGTTATGCCACATGCCCAACCCGAACTAAAATCTGAAATGGGCCACAAAACTAGGGGGGAAATTTGGCACAACCTCCCCAACGTAGAGTCCCTTTCTTAAGATTGACTCTCACATATATTTGATTCCCTACTTGAAATTCTTGATAACTTCACTTTGTATCTACATACATGTTTTGTCTATCTCAAGCAGATTTTAAGTTTCCCC
>APFE030505815.1:4528-30710 GCA_000404065.3 Pinus taeda
TTTCTCATAGAATAATGTATGTTTAGAGAAGGATTGCTCTTAATTGTCTTGTTTGTCACTAGAGAGTCTTAGACTCCTAGGGAGGTTAGATTTGTCCGCAAAAATAACTCTTTCCGCATGACAATACTGCAGCACCCTTTAGCTGATAAAACAAATCATCAATCTGAGGAAATGGATACCTTGTTTAGCTTCTTGTAATTAATGCATAATCTGAGAGTACCATTCTTCTTCCTTTCAAAGAACACTGGTGCACCCCAAGGAGATAAACTTGGCCTTATCTATCCCTTATCAAGCATCTCTTTAATCTACAACCTTAGTTCCACCAACTTGGGCATGCTCATCTTGTAAGGTGCCTTAGATACTAGTGCTTCTCCTTGCATCAACTCAATAGAGAAGTCCACTTCCTTATGAGGAGGAAGCTCTGGAATCTCTGTAAGAAACACATATTGAAACTGTTGTAAGATAGGATACCTCCTTAGGATTTCATGATCCTCATCCTCCTTCCCTTTGTCATTGGAAACATGTATTGCAAATAATAACATCATTTCCTATGGTTGTACTTAGCTTGCATTCTTTGTAACCATCCTCACGGATGTAGGCTTCTTCTTTCCCTGCAAGACTATATTTTCTCCATTCTCATATAGGCACTCAATGGCCTTCACATAGAAATCTACCTTGGTCCTATGTATAAACAATCAATCCATGCCTAAAATCATGTTATATGCACCCAAAGGAAGCAAATTTAGGGTTGTTATTGTAGGCATGCCATTTAAGCTCAAATGCACAAGACTTCACCCAATGATGAACTCTTCTCTTGGTCCCTGTAACCATCTACACCAACCAAGATTCTGCATGCACTTCCTTGTTCAAATGACATGTATCAACCATTTGATGATTAATATATCTATAATTCAATCTAAGATCAATTGAAATAGAAGAAGATCGATCACAAAGCTTACCTTCCATCTAAATAATGGATGCTTGATGCCTTGGCTACATGTTATCAACGACTCCATAGATCTAGGGAATGCTCTAACCTACATCCCCAACTATATGCACCTCCTAAGCATTGTAGATTTGAGGCCTGCCACCCTAATACAATGGACAATCCTTCTTGAAATTATCTCTACCCCAAATCCAACACTTCAAAGGTTATCTGCCACTGCCTTTATTTTGTTGCTCCATAGGTTGAGACCCACATCCTTTCTCATCTACATTGAACTTCTTATGTGGAGCCACATATTCCTTTCACCTACATCTTGAGACCTTCCTTGCTTCTTGGACCATTTTCTGTTAGTCACCACCCTTCCCATCACTCTTGAACTTAGGCTTGTGCTTTGACTATTCATAGAAATGCTTCAACTTCTTGATGGCTTGTTACAATGAATGACGCTCATCAAACTCAATCCGGTCTTTGAATTCTAATGGAAATCTATTGATGAACCTTTGGATCTTTGATTTCTCATCCTTAAGATATGACACATATCTCAATGACTCTAGAAGTATGGCATGAAGAGCCTATCTTGAGATCATAGAATTCCTTGGCCTTTCCATCATAATACCTCTCAGACAGGTACTTCTTTCGGAAGAGTCTTTCAAATTATTCCCAAGTCAACTTCTGTCGCTTGATGCCCTTGACATGCTTGACATATTCCCTCTAGATATATGATTTTCCTTTGAGATTGAAAGTATCTATCTTGGGTTTCATATTCTTCGAGTAATTATGAAGTATGCAAAACTTCCTCATTCCAAGTAGCCATGCTTCTGCATCTTCTGATTTGGTCATCTCACCATCAAAAGTAGGATGCTTGTATTTCTTAAATTCTTTTGGAAAATACCCCTTCTCAATCCTCCTAAAATGATGATGGTGGTGATGTCTCCTAGAGGTAGAACTAGAATAAGGCCCATGCATACTAGCCATCCTCTCAAGTGTATCCAAAAGTCTGACACTCTTTACTATATCATCCCTATCCTTCATGTACCTTTTCTAAGACCTTCTCCATCTGTACCATTATTCTTTTCTTCTTGTCTATCTCCATGATTGGTCCATGACTGTCCACACTTCTATAAATATGTAAGGCTTTGAAGGATGCCTGCATTAACCTCAACTTACTTCTCTTGAGATTTGCAAGACTTTCTTGGGATTCAATAACCTACTCATTATCATCTTTACAACTTATGTTCACTCTCTTCAAAATTTTCAATGTATATGGTATATCAGGAGAGTCCCCCTCTCCTTGCTTCTCAACTAATCTCTCTAATTTCATTGATTTATCTTTTGGTCTATATGGGGAGTCATATGAACTGTGATCCACCGTTCTTCTCTTCATCTCTTGGCCTTATATTTCCCTACAACATATCATTGTTAGATAAAATAAAAGGCATAATTAAAAGAATCACCGCAACTTATTGTTGGTGAGTCTATTGTATTTTCACATGTCAAACTAGATTAACATGATACATAATAACATCACAAGCATATCATGTACTTGGATATAATTGAAATAACAATAAATAGCTGGAATGCATGCATAAAAATATGCATTTATCTTGAGTTCCATTGTTGTGAACTTGATTTAATACCACTCTGTAACACCCCACCCCACATTTACTCACTTTTACAAGCTCACCAAGTAGAAACATGAGCTGAGAGTTACTATGCATGACCCAAAATCCAAGATCCAGTTATGGAAATGGGGTCCACTTGTCCAAAACATTATGCAACACCCAAGGTCACATGATCACAATGACATAAGTCAATATTTCCCTGGTGATCAGTTTCCCTGAGCATAGGCCACTCTTCAACCTAACTTTATTTCCCAGTCGCATGCATGCAGGCCTGCCAGTGTGGCTATGGCCGAAAATTCCCTAAACTAAGGGTGCATCTAAGAACCCTGTTACAATTTTTTAGGGATAGCCTACAGGGCAACTGCCTAGATCTGTCCAAAACTTTATAGAACTCTATCAATGATAATTACAAGTCTGCATATTCTATTCTTAGGCTCAGATCTTGCCCAAGATTTCCCAACGCATATGAATCATTTATACAAACACTTGGTGAACATGGTACTTGTGGGTCATGAATGCATAATTGTTCACTATTTCATTAGTTTCATCAAATTTCCATCAACAAGGCTTACTTCCCTCTCAAGATAGCTAGAAGAAACACTTATTAGCTCAAGGATTAATATAACTATTCACTAGCTTGTCAAACCATGAGCAAGATCAATAACAAGAGTACATCATATAATAAGAAATATACCATGCATGTAACCAACATTTAACCAAAATGAATCCATGGCAAACCAATCATATAATCACACATTAAACCAGAACATGTGCTCATTAATCTCAATAAGAAATAACACATAATAACATATGCATAGTGCCAACCAAGTCAAGGACTTCCATGTACCACTCGACCATAGATTGGGTTGAACCAAATTTTCTTCTAGCCAATCACCCCTGTGCCATATTCCAAGCATGAATGTAGGATCACATGGGATAAACCAAAACATAACCATACATGCAATCTAGAGGAAACCACATCCACCCTCATACCACAGTGATTTCACCTAATACCGGGTCCAGAAATCACCAAAACCAATACAAACTTGGATGCCTCAGAATCTCTTCACCATACATAGAGGGATTTTCCTTTATCCACCCACTTATCAAGAGATTCTCAAAGAAAACCTATCCACCCGCAACCCTTGGAATATTCTTGAGACCACTTCAACCAGGATCCAAAATATACCGACAATCCAATGCTTCACTATCCAGGAAATGGCATAGGCAAGGATGTACATCATTGTCAATCCAGGAAAATATTCATGCCAATGACAAAAAATGACTAATAAACCAATGCATGAACCATGCACTCAATCCCAACATGGTAAATCACATATGCACATTGTTACCTGCACAAATCCTCCTGTTGGACGTTGTTCCAATCTTCCTCTTTCATTCCTTTCTTTCCTTGATTGATCCACCTTGTGTCCAAGTGTTATCCAAGTACTCTCCAAGCACTCCCTCCCTTTTTTTGTGTGTTCTCTTCTTTTTTTCCTCTCTTTTTCCTTCCAAGAGAATAATAGAATGATGTCTCTCCAATTTATTTTATTTTTCTTTTCCCCTTCCTTCATTTTCCATTGCATGCATATTCCTTTACTATCTTCTCCTTTTCTTGTCTCTTCCTCTTCCCCACGAAAAATGTGAAATAAATGAAAAAACATGATTGCAATCACATTTTTTACGTATTTCACATTTTTCTTGTAGTAGGGTCAATTGAAAGTATGCAACATGGGTACTCGTTGGATGAAGAATTAAATTATGCATCCAAGGAGTGCTCCTGCTCGAAATTTGAGTAAATCATAGGGAGATAAGTTGAAAATGCGAGTTGAAAAAGTAGTAGTTTTTTTTTTTTTTTTTTTTTTTTCTCAATACTTGATGAGGTAATATTAATCTTATTTTATTACTTCCGCTATAATTTTATAGTATTCCTTAGGAGGCCCATTTTAGACCTCAAAATTTCTCTAATGAGTGGAATTTCTTTCATTTTCTTTTATTTCTTTTGCACCTTTCCACATGTCCTTGCTAGCCCGTAATAAATAATTTGCAATTTATTGCCTCTTGCCTCTTGCCAATGCCAATGCCAATTTCCATAGCTACTAAATAATTAATTAACCACAAGTGATCCCTAATGTAATGCTTTTCCCTTATTCAGCTTGGAATATGTGCCCCGTGACCTTGGTTTTAATTTTCCTTTATAACACCCATTTATTACATGGAATTTAGTTTAATGTTTACCTTAGCTACTGAATTACAATGATTCTGCAGCCAAGTTCATGATTTGATAGGTTCCAATGTGCCACCTGAGAAATGAAATATATGGGTAGGTGGAAATTGATGCACTCAACAATTTCCTCCCACTCTCATGAGCTAGAACGATGGGAACAAATCCTAGTAATGCGGTCAAAGGTGAAGTCAACCTCCATAGTCAGCAACAGGCGAGCGAGAATGAGATTTGTGCCTCATGATTTGCTTCGATGATAGAAAATCATGAGCAAATTATATGATGTTATATTTTCAAGTTAAATTTATTTTATGTTGATAGGGATTAGGTGTATAGATTTGAACAATTAATTTCCATGAGATCTATAAATATGCCTCTCGACAGAAATGAAAACAGTAATAACGATGTGACAACAAGAACTTACTCTATTTTTAAAGAATCATTTCATTTTCTTAGTAAGCATTCATGCGTGGTTAAATGCTTGATCCATAGCATAGTGATTGCTTGCTTTTCATGGAGGGTCGCCTCGAGACAGTAAGGATTTCGATTTTTGTAATTAGTAATTAGCTTCATAGATTTCTGTTTATTCCATTGAGTATTTGTGTTTTCGGTTTCTTTTAGATTTGAGTCAAGATCATTTTGCTAATCATTTCTACTGTTCAGATTTCAAATGCACATGGATAGAGCATAGAAGTAGTGACATAGCTTTACATTTCAGTGAAATAGATAGAATTTCATCTTTCTTATAGACAATAGATTCATTCATAGAATTAATTGTTAAATTCAAACATCTGTGATCTTTAATTTAAGAAGATGTGAGTGTTTTTAAAGCAAGAGTTTGCTTCATTTTATTTTCATGCAAGTGTGTTATGCAGAAGTGTGATTTTTTTTAAGTATGAGATTAAGAGTAATTTTCATTTTTTCAAATGAATGTGTATATAATTTTCATTTATGCAAAGTATGGGATTGATTTATATTTATGCAGAAGTGTGAGATTTTTATTTCAAAGCAAAGTGTGGAATTTTATCAACAAATGTAGTTTTGTTTGAAAGCAAGAGAGTGTGATCATCGTTTTAGAGTTAATCTTATTTTCTAGGAATAAATAATTTACTCATAGAAGACATGTGCATCTTGATAACTCAATTTAATTTAGAATTCGTGTGAGTAATAAAAGACTTCTAACTTATACAATGCACATACACTTCATTAATTTAATAGCCCTGGTTGATAATTCATGTAACTAATTTAAGGTAAATTAAGTTACCAAACATTTTGGCGTCATTTCTGAGGAAGTGTATATAGGAGCCTTTTTCTTTTTACTTAAAAAAAAAACAAAAATGATATGCATACGGAAAGAGATTATAGAGATAGATTTTTAGGTAGAGGTAGAAGCTTAATTCCAACATCATCACTCACCCCACCACGAATTCGTAGTGCCACACCATCCACTCAAACTCATATTCCATCTACTGCAGGAAAAAACAAACTTCCTAATATACTTAGATTTGAAATCCAACCTAGAGATTCACCAACTTCATCAACTGAAGCTGTAATAGAATAAAAGGATCCTACATCCCCAACATAAGGAGTAATTTTTCTATCTTTAACTGGAGAGAAACTTATAGGACAAGAACTAGAAATCCATAGTGAATAAGAGGAGGAAGAAACTTTTTTTAACCTTCCATTGATAGAAGAACTAGAAGAAATAGAAGAGGAATTAGAACATCTAATTTTGGAACCTTACATTATTTCTGAAGAATCTACAATGGCTGGAGAAGGGGAAGGAGAGGTACATAATGTGAATGGTAAACAAAATAGGATTGGAGGAGGAAGAGGAGGAAACGAGGGAGGTGGATAAGGTGGAGAAAGAGGAGAGGAGGTGGTAGAGGAGATCCAAAACCTTTTGGATTTCCCATCCTCGATGACGATACCACATCCACAATGAAAAATATCTCACGCTCCATCCTTCCAAATTTTATTGGATTAAGGAATGAAGATCCTGAAACATTTCTCTTTGAATTTGAAGTCTTGTGTAGATCTTATGACTACTTTCTTGACACTCAAAAGTTGAAATTGTTTCCAGCAACTCTTAAGGATGCAAAATTAAAATGGTTTATGGGATTAGAATCACATTCTATAAGAACATGGGAACAAATGCAAAATATATTCTTAGAGAAATACAAGGATTAATGTATGCTCCATAATCTTAAGGATGAATTCTTTTAAATGATACAAAAAAAAGATGAAAATCTTGAAGATTTCATTGAAATATTTTCTTATAATTTTAAAATGGCTAAAATGGATAATCTAGATGAAGAAATTTTGAAAGCTCTCTTTTTAAAATCCATCAGAGATGAGTGGATTAATCTTCTCAATTTGATGGGTAAGGGAGATATTTTTCACTTAACATTTGGAGATATTTGTGAGTTATGCATACACATTTCAAGAGGTAAAGCAAGAACTAGGAAAAATCCAAGAGATCCTATCATGTCTAGGATTAATAAATCTGCAACTGGGGCAGTAAGTAATGCTAAATTCGGAAATTTGCTTGACAACTTTAAAACACATATTTTGGGGAGTCTTAGTGAAAAAATAGATACCTTTAAAGCACAAAATAAGAAAAAGGCTGAAATTGTTGCATTAGCTATCTTTTGTCCCAATTGTAGAAAAAAACATGCTTTGAGAGAATGCCCTCTTGACTTAAAAAGTGTAGAAACCAGTGTTATATGTGCATAAAACCATGATACAAATGAATGTCCTTCAATACCAGGTCTTAAACTTGTCTATCAAGAGGAAGTAATACCAAATCAAGTAGAACTCCTTTGTTTTATTGCTAAGAGACCATGGAAAAATTCACAACCAAATATGACTCAAGGTTTTAACACTCAAACATTTGCACAACCATCAGAAACATGAAAAGAAAATCTCTCCGAGGAAGAGAAATCTCTTAATCAAGAAGAAAATTAAAAAAAAAAACCACCGCTGCACATTCTGATGATATTCCAATAAATTCGACTCCCATCATAGAAAACCTTTAGTTTCTGTTCAAACACATTCTTTTCTTGAAAGATTAAAAATCGATAAAGGGGTATTATGTTGCGTGATTATGACATGATAGATGAAATGAATAATGTTTGCATAAAAATTCCTTTGTTACAAGCTATCAAGGAAATACCAATATTTGCAAAGACAATTAGGAAGTTAAGTATCAAAAGAAAAGGAAGAAAGAGAAAACAAGTCAAAAGAATTCAATTAGTTGGAAAAATTGCAGATATCATAATGGGAAAAACACCAATTCAGAAATATCTTGATCCAGGAAGACCCATTGTGAAAACACATATCAATGGTATCAAAATTCCAAATACATTGATTGATTTATGAGCAACTATAAACATCATGAGTAAACAAACTATGAATCAATTGAAACTTCCTAATCTTCAATATGCAACTACATTTTTGCAATTAGAAGATAGATTTGTTATCAAACCTAATGGTGTATTAGAAGATATATTTGTATCCTTAGATTCTTGGGAGTATCCTATTGACTTTATGATTCTAACACCCAAGAATAATTTAGGGGAACATCCATTGATTATAGGAAGACCATGGTTAGTTATAGCTGACACTTTTATAAGTTGTAGATCTAGTGATATGCTTATTTCTAATGGAAATTCAACAAAGAAATTCACATTATATCCTCTTGCAAAAACAACAATAGAGGTAGAAAGTGAATAATGGATAGATGATGATATTGATATACGACTAAACTTTGTTACTTCACAAATAGATGAACATGATCAAATTTTGAATTTAATGGAAAATAATGAGTCTTTCTCATATTGTGAAACAAATAAAACTTTTCAAGAACAATGTAATATTGAATATTTATCATCTCGTCAATTATATTTACATTCTATGGAAAAGTTTGGCAACTCTTCGAGAGAAATATTTCCAGAAAAAACTTGAATATCAATAATAATCTGGAAGAATTTCAAAAGAAAGAATTAATAAAAATGTTACAAAAACATTCCTCTTCTTATGCATGGGAATACACTAACATGAAAGGAATTGATCCAAATACTTGCATACATCATATCTACATTTAAGAAAATGTCAAACTAATCTGACAACCTTAAAGAATAATGAATCCAAATTTAAGAGAAATTTTTAAAGAGAGACTATAAAAATTGTTACATGTGAATTTCATTTATCCAATATCAGATAGCCAGTGGGTTTTACCATTGGTAATTTTTCCTAAAAAGAATAGAAAATGGAGAGTATGCATTGACTATAGGGAATTGTATAAATCCATTTTAAAAGATCATTTTCCACTTCCTTTTATAGATCAAGTTTTAGATACATTGGCACGAAATAAATATTTCTCATTCTTGAATGGTTTTAGTGGATATAACCAGATCCAATGATCTAAAAAATTGAAATGGATTTTGCGGGAGAGACCCCCAAGATCTAAAAAATTGAAATGACAAAAAAAAGAGGAGAATGCCAATAAACAAAACCACAAATAAACTTTTTATTAAAACAAATAATAATTGTAAGGACTACATTGTGGTGGACAATCTGTCCTTTTACAAAATGTGACTTGTTACTTATAGTATTTTTCAGTTACAATACCACAGGTCAATTCCATGGGTGAATGAATACCATGGGTGGATGTCACAATACCATGGGAAAATACCATGGGTGAATGAATACCATGGGTGGATAAATACCAGGGGCAGATGCAATTTACAATACCATGGGTAGCTTCCATGGGTGGATGAATACCATGGGTTGATGCCATTTTCTATTCGGATCATTCCCCCCTCCTTAAGAAGCAATGGTCCCCATTGCGTGAATTTCCCTCCTGCGAAGCCTTTGTTGAATATGAAGAGCCACTGAAGATAAGGGTTTTATGTGGTTAACTCATAACCATGATGAACGAATATCTGAGGATAGAGATACCCTGTAATGCTTGTGACCAACTGTGATACTGATAGTGTGCAGCCTAGCAAATGGACTTTGATGAACTGTGGGTTTGTGGATGACCTATAACCATGATGAAGGAAGATATGATCTACAAACTCGCTACCCAAAAAAATTTATGCAAAAAAATGAAAATATAAAAATTCTTCCTGCTTGGCCCAAGAAAATGCTTTGTGGAGGATGTAGCACATGCATGAAGTTTGTCGAATATTGCTGCAAAATTTGAAACTGAAATATGCATCAAACCCTCATTTCCATGGAATCATAACCTGCTCTGATACCACTAATCCAGATCTTGGGGGGAGGCCCCCAAGATCTAAAAAATTGAAATGGATTTTGGGGGAGAGACCACCAAAATCTGAAAATTGAAATGCCAAAAGAAAAGGAGGAGAATGCCCAATAAATAAAACCACAAATAATTTTTTTATTAAAATAGATAATAACTGTAAGGACTACATTGTGGTGGACAATCTGTCCTTTTACAAAATGTGATTTGTTACTTATAGTATTTTTCAGCTACAATACCATGGGTCAATTCCATGGGTGAATGAATACCAATGGGTGGATGTCACAATACCACGGGAAAATACCATGGGTGGATGTCACTTACAATACCATGGATGGATAAATACCATGGGTGGATTCCACTTACAATACCATGGGTAAATTCCATGGGTGGATGAATAACATGGGTGGATGAATACCATGGGTTGATGCCATTTTCTATTCGGATCATCCAAGTAGCTCCAAAAGATCAAGATAAAACCACTTTTACCTATCCATGGCGTACCTACGACTACCGAGTGCTTCCTTTTGGGTTATGTAATGCAACCACAACATTCCAAAGGGTAGTTTTAGGCATTTTCTTTGATCTAATTCATGATTGTGTGGAAGTCTATACAAATGATTTTACTGTCTATAGAAATTCCTTTGAATAAGCTCTCAAAAATTTGGAAAAAGTTTTCATTAGATGTAAAGAAGCAAATCTCTCATTAAGCCATGAAAAATATTTTATGATGTTTACTGAGGGAATTGTTTCAAGACAAAATATTTCAAGGAATGGAACTAGAGTTGATACATCTAAAGTAGAAGTTATTTCTAAATTATCAATTCCAACTTGTCAAAGATATGTTAGAATTTTTCTTGGCTTTACTGGTTACTATAGAAGATTCATAGAAAAATTTACAAAGATTGCCTCTCCACTTTTCAAGTTGCTTACAAAAGATTGTGAATTCATCTGGAATTGTGATTGCCAAAAAGCTTTTGAAATATTGAAAGAAAATATTTCTGAAACACCCATTCTAAGAGGACCAAATTGGAAAATACCTTTTCAAATTTCGATTGATGCCTCTGATACAACTTTAGAAGCTGTATTAGGTCAAAAGGATTTAAATCCTTATGCCATTTACTGCACCACTAATAAATTGACTTCTGTAGAGTTAAATTACACTCTAATAGAAAAGAAGTTTTTAGTTGTTGTCCATGCTATCAATAAATTCAGCCATTACATTATTGGTTATTAAACCTTCATATATACATACCATTCTGCAATTAGATATTTAATGAACAAACCAATCACTAATGGAAAAATTACAAGATGGTTATTGTTGTTACAATAATTCAATATTACTATTCTGGATCGACTTGGATAAAGAATAGAGTTGCTGATTTCTATCTAGGATTCAAAACGATAATAGTAATGTACCTATAGAAGATAACTTTCTTGATGAATATCTTTATGCAGTATCTATTAAATCTCCTTGGTTTGTAGATATTTCTAATTATTTGGCTACAGTGAAGCTACCACTATATTTGTCTCCTCGAGAGAAAAGAAAGGTAATTCAAATTAGTGCATCTTACTCATGGATAAATGGAGAATTATACAAGACAGGGCTAGACTTGATCATTGAGAGATGTATTAGAGAAGATGAAGTACTAGAAATATTAAAGGCTTGTCAAAATGAACCATGTGGAGGACATTTCGCTGATAAAAGAAATGATTACAAATTCCTTCTCTTAGGATATTATTGGCCTTCCCTTTTTAAGGATGCTAAATAATATGTTAAGAGATGTGATAGTTTTCAAGGAATGGGGAAACATGTTCCTTCAAATGAAATGCCTATACAACCTCAGGTACTCATTGAACCCTTTGAAAAATGCGCTTTAGATTTTTTTGGTTTAATTAATCCACCATTAAGACAAAAAAAGGTAAATTCTTGTTTGCACTGATTATGTTACAAAATGGGTAGAAGCTAAAGCACTTCCTTTTGCTACTGAAAATGTTGTAGTTTCATTTCTTTTTGAGAATATTTTTACCCGTTTTCGAGTCTCAAGGGAAATTGTGACAGATCAAGGTACTCAATTTACATCCAAGATGATACAAAATATAATGGAGTAATACAAAATCAAACATCGAAAGTTCATTCCATATCATCCACAAGCAGATGGATAGGTGGAATCGACCAATAAAGTAATTGAAGCAATTCTTACCAAGATTGTGCATTTTCATAGAATTTATCATAAACCATTAACAAGTGAGGAGATTTTTAAATATATGCAAGACAATATTGATTTGAAGGTGGTTAGGAAGGATTCTCCTTCCTCTCCAACTTGACTCGCAAAAGCCTTTTATATATAGATATATATATATATATATATAATAATTGTATAAATATGAAAACCAACATTGCTGGCATGTTTATGTAGAAAATCTAAGATGAAAACCAAGTACTATTGGCACCCTAGATTTTCTTTTTAAACCTTGTTCTAATCTCATTTTCTTTGTAACCCTATTTTTCTTTTCTAAATAAGCAGCTATGAAATTGTTGAGAATCTGCAACTTTAACAAAATTCTATAGCTGATATTGACATGGATCAACTAGGAAAATTGAAGATCTTGGAATCAGAAGAAGATGATCAAGCTTGCAGTTGAAGGCATCTAAGGACAACCTACAAAATATCAATCAAAACATCAAAATCATGAATTAAAGGTATGTAAATATTAGATTAAATAATGAAGGTAAGAAACATTATAATATGAACTAAAATAGACGTTGTTACTGACAATTAAAGTAATCATTACTATTCCAACTTTGGACTTAACCATAAATATCCTGTCTTGTCAAAGAAGTTGGCCATAAACCCATTTACCGATCATCATTGTGAAGATACTCCACTCCATAAACCTTGTTCCATTGATAATTCTGCCCTCATTCATAATCTGTTTTCACGAAACCCTTTTCACTCCATTCCATTGACAATCTCTCCCTCATCCATACTCTATTTTCCGAAGTCATTTTCGCTCCATAACCTTGTCAAAACAAGCAGTTTCGGGTTAGGATTTCTCCAACATGGGGGTTATTGTGAGGACATAGTCAGATGGGAAGATATTCATGGAGGGTGTTGAGTGATAAAAGGTGTCTTTTTAGCTCCTAAATATCTTCACATTAATTTTCAACCCAGGGACAATTTTTTATTTCAAGAGTGTACTCAGTCTGAGGAAGCAATTTATTCAAGAGTAAGGTTTTGTAGTATAGCACTTTAAATGCAAAAGTAAATGAATGCTTGAAATAAAATCTACTTACAATTTAAAGAAAACACTCTGAAACTTAAATCATTCACTCAGAAAACTACAACAATTTATCATTCAAGGATGTAGTAGTGATAACTCTTTCCTCTGTCAACTGATATAAATGAAATCAAACATAAACAGGATCCACAATTTGAGAACTTAGGCAGCGATAGCCAATGTCCTTTACAGTTGTTGATCTTACACTCCACACTAAAGCAAATAATAACAATTTGATTGGAAATACTTACGAAAACACACTTGCTGCAATATCAATTAAAAGATGAAATCAAATCCTTGCAGAAAAGAACAGTGACTAAGTCTATTGAAAAAATGAACAGTAAAGCTTCATCTAACAGGAATGAATTATTAATGGAAAGGAACAGTAATGCTAAATTATTAGAATTAAACAACAATCTTAAATAGAATTAAACACCAAAGCTTATTAATTAGAAATACACAACAACTATAAATGTAACTAAATCAACAATCTATAATGAACGGCAAAATCTGAAGTGAACAACAAAGCTTTAATGAATAACATAACAATTTAAGTTGCAAAGGATAGTAATCTTGTTATGATGGAAGAAAATGGCAATGCGATTCAATTGCAGAAGGTAATCATTAGACAAACCACACTTGCAGAAATCAGAAAGATGTAATACAGAGCAGTAGCTTAATCCACTAGAGGCTGGGCCCTTAGCTGCCAGCGAATGCTGCTGGGCTACTTCAGATAAGACGAATGAACAACAACTCTTTTATTTATTAATCATCAAACTGTGAAATCATTACAACAACAAAATCCTTGAGAATTACAATGGTAATACAACAATCCCCCTTTCCTCCTATCCTATCCTATCTAATAATCCCTGACTTAATATCTCATAATCTATTCCATCATGAATAATCAATTATCCCCTTCTCTGATCTCTATTCTCATTTAAATACACAGAGAGTAGAGAGAAGTTACAATAGATATGATTACAATATGATTTCTATTAGAAAATTGGATTGTACTCAACAAATTGATAAGCAAGATCATATCTGAAATATCTTTCCATCAATCATTCAACAGGAACAGGTTGAATTTGGCATTGCAACTGGGATAATTTGGAAGACGGCCACACATCGAATCTGAGAAAAACGTCTTCAAAGAACCTTTCGTTTCTCTTAGTATGGACAAAATTTGGGAAAACTGTTCATTGCTAAACTAATTTGTTCCATTCTGGACAAAGCTCATGTTTCGGATTTTCTAGATTCTTCTCCATTTGCCCAAAACGTCCAATGAAAAATCGTCAGTTCTTTTTCCAGCAAATTTCTGAGTTGGCACATTTAATGATGCGCTGGAGATCAAATCTTCAATCTGAAAAATATCTTGGAGGCTAAAAATGGTGAGTAATGTTACAACCAATTTATTAATAAACTATCATTGGTAAAATCATGCATAATCATCAATTTATTAAAAATAAAAAAGAATAAATAATATTTGTCCATAAGAGCATAAATAATTATAAAATGGAATTATATGATAAATGACATGATAAAGAAGAGTAGAAATGGATGAAATAGGTGTTAAAAATTAATAAGAACAATGATATATTAACAGCCCAACATACCCCCAAACTGAATATATTGCATGTCCTCGTGCAACAAAAAATTAAATATATTACATGTCCTCAGACAACCCAAAGGAAAAACACATGTGTTAACCAAGCAATAAAAAATCTGTTCATCCCAACTCATGAAATGGATGGAACAAATGATTCTTCCTCAAATAATGAATATCCAATTTTAGCAATTTTGATGAAGGCGTAACAATTTTTACATTGACATTCAACTATATGTATATAAAGTTGTAGTGAAATATGATATAAGTAAAAAAACTTCATTAACCATTTTTTCAAAAACTACAAACTAGCTTTTGCTGAAATTTGGCAAGTAGATTTCTACTATATTAATGCTTCTATGATCCAAAAATCAAATTGTTTTGATGTATGGATCATGAGATATAAGAAAAATGGCTGTAGAAGGGAGTGCATGATTTCGCTGAAATTATCTGAGTTTGTGTATTTTAATAATATGTCTGTGTTTTCCAGAGATCACAAGAATTGAGTTCATAGTTTTAAAAATATGTGGAAATCAATTTCTGCACTGTATAAAAATGAAATTGTATGCCTTAAATGAGAAAGAAAATAGAAAACATTCATCATGCGTAGCAATTCCTCCCCTAAACTGAAGAATTAGCATGCTCTCATGCAATGCTAGAAAAAAAATTGCGGTGGTTGCTACCATATGTTGAATTCTATGCTTGGTGTAAAACAATACGGAATAAGGGAGGTGTTGAGAATAAATAAGAAGAACAATGGATGATAAAGAATATTAATGACATGGTCATAAGAAAGAAATGAATGAAAGCAACACTCCCACAAACTGAAAGATGATATGGGAAGTGGTAAAGATGTGGAATGAATGATGACAAATAATGCTCATTGGATTTTCATAAAATTCTTCTAAATCGTAATAAATCAGAAAATTATGTTATTTTACCTCAAGTTTTACCTCCGAAAAAATGTAGAATGACATGTATTGACTGACATTTGTTGAAGCTAATGTAGGCAGAGTTGGTGTTGAAAGTGATGCAAAAGGTGGAATCCAGGTAAGCAAATCATGTCTAAACAATTGTTCATGTTCGCAAGTTGCTCGAGCCTCTTCTGTTAGTTGCAATAGTGTGGTCATGCTGCAAATAGTGTTCCCCCCCCATACTTGTTGTTTCCTGTAAACAAATCGATGTTTTGCATACAATGTTCTTGAATCCACAATGTTAGTTTTGAATAGCAACAGATAAGATACATGCAAAAATTTCAATCATAAAAACTTTTGTATACATGTAATACTAATATCTTGTCAAATAAACAAGTTATAGCAGAGTACAGTAATCATATCGCATGCTATCCCATAATGCATACATTCCCCCCTCCAATTGGAAAAGGGATTCCATGACCAGAAAGCCTATGAAAGGTGTTATGCTGACAACAAGGCAAGGGAATGAGCAATATAGCAGTAAATGAAGCAGAGTACACATATTAATGATAGGATGGCAAGAGTTATGGTTATAATGAGAGTAGAGTGTATAAAGATAGTTATGAATAAAAGATATGACGCTTTGGATTGATGATAAGTTATGAAAAAGAGAAAGGATAGCAGTATGCCAAAAATATGCTTTGTTGACAATATTCTAGCTGAAAATGATGCGATTGATCTGAAAATAATTTCTCATGCATAAAGGTTCAAAACAAGGTAAATTAAGGAAATAACTTCTCTGATAAAAAAAGAAAATAAGAAAAGGGTATTATAGTAATAATTGATGATAAGATATAACTTCAATACCATAAGCAGAGCCTCTACTGCCAGTAGGCATCCATAGCCTCGGCAGGGTTGCTTTTTAGCCCATATGAGCTAGGATCCTCAATTTATAACTAGAGAGTTCCAGTGTTGTTCTACAGAAGAGATCAGTGTGTTGGCGTGGTAACCAGATAACCACACTGCCATTCATTGGGATGTAGCAAAAGTTATCAGGTCGGCTCGTGATGAGACCTCCTATTCCAAGAATAATTTGGCTATCTAATGGATCATAACCCTGGTATGGTGGCTATAATGGGAATGTCACTTTGTTACAACCTTATGAACATGGTAGGTTGGCTCATAATGAGACCCCCTATCCTCCATCTGCGAACAAAATTTTGTTGTTATTACACATTTTTATGATAAAAAGAGGGAGGCTCAGTACTCCTTAAGAGTAGGGATGGTGGAAGAAGTTGAACATGTCAATAAAAAAAAATATACCCATAATCTCATTTATTACAAACAGAGAATATTATAACGAGGAAGGGTGGAACCAGTATGGCATTAAGATGATCAATCTATATCATGTATAACAGAAAACAATGCAGTAAGGTAGTATATAAATAATTGTGTCCCTTTTGAAAATAATCTATCATCAAGGAGCTGTCTTGTTAAAAATCATAACGTGAATTATATTAACTCACTTCAATAGAATCCATAATTTTTGTCCTCATAAAAGTAGTGTACTTCATGCAATGAAAGGAAATCAGTAAAATGTAGTTGAGATGAACAAGGAATAATCCCACAAGAGAAAGGAAGGGTTGTATTTGAAAATACTCCCAAAGTGTTGTTCTCTTGAAGGAACAACAAAAGCACTCGAAAAAGTGTTGTTCCTTTTGGGGAATAGCAAAGGAAATGCACACCAACAACAAAAATACACACGAAAAAGTGTTTTCCACTGTAGGGAACAAGAAAAAAAATTACACCTAAAAAAAGTGTTGTTCCTTAAAAGGAACAACAAAAAAATGCATGGGAAAAAGTGTTGTTCCTTAGAAAGAACAACAAAAAATACACAAAAAAAATTGTTGTTCCTTTAAAAAGAACAACAAAAAAATACACCCAAAAAAAGTGTTGTTCCTTTTTAAGTGTTGTTCCTTAAAAAGGAACAACAAAAAATACGGAAGTGTTGTTCCTTTGAAAAGGAACAACAAAAATGTGGAAGTGTTGTTCTTTCAAAAGGAACAACGAAAATGTGGATGTGTTGTTTCTTTGAAAATGAACAACAAAAATGTGGAAGTGTTGTTCTTTTGAAAGGAACAGTAAAGATGCGAAAGTGATGTTCCTTCGGAAAGGAACAACAAAAATGCTAAAGTTTTGTTTCTTCGGAAAGGAACAACGAAAATGTGGAAATGTTGTTCCTTCAGAAAGAAATAACAAAAATGTGAAAGTGTTGTTCCTTTGGAAAGGAACAAAAAAAATGCGAAAGTGTTGTTCCTTTCAAAAGAAACAACAAAAATGTGGAAGTGCTGTTTCTTTGAAAAGGAACAACAAAAATGTGGAAGTGTTGTTCCTTTGAAAGGAAAAGTAAAAATGCAAAAGTGATGTTCCTTTGGAAATGAACAACAAAAATGTGAAAGTGATATTTCTTCGGAAAGGAACAACAAAAATGCAGAAGTGTTGTTCCTTCAGAAAGGAACAAAAAAAATGCAAAAATTCTGTTCCTTCTGAAGGGAACAACAAAAATGTAAAAGTGTTGTTTCTTCAGAAAGGAACAACAAAAATGTACAATCATAAAATACAGGCACAAAAAACGAATTAGTTGTTCACTGCATTGATGCTGAGGATGTGTTACGATTTAAAGGAAGTAACACCTGAAACACAAAATATAAGAGAAATCAGAAAGGAAACAACATTTTATTTAAAAACAGTATGTAAATAAATAAATAAAGTTACAACAGCTATGATGTTATTTCTTAAGGCAAGGAAAAAATGATCTCTTTGAAAAATGTTTTGGCAACAGTGACATGACATGAATCTTCAAATGGAAATCAATTTTTCATTGTTTCTGTTATGAATCCGTTGGGTAATGAATTGGATGAAATTCCTTTGTTTCAACAAAATTTCTTTCAAGAATCTCTCGTCCATAAATTGACCTTCTTTATTCTCCTAGGACCTGCAAAAAATGAGTGTTTACCTGCAATAAAACATTAAATCATGGATAAAGAGAGGTGATCGAGTTCCCCTAATCTAAGAATTATGCAAAAAAACAACAAGTAGTTACTCTGTCTAACAAATCCACGGAGAAAATAACAAAGTAAAATTTATTTGTCACCTACGGGAGAGCAATGGTCGACCATACTAACCAGTGGTGTTTTAATCACAACTTCTTTGTTTTTCATCCAAATTGAATGATTCAAAAGCTATATGAGAGCTAATTCAAAGATATATTTCCAATAAAAACAGGTTTTAAAAATTCAATGATATGATATGTCAATTTTACTTAGAACAACCTGCATAACAGAGTCATTTTCGATTACCCTACTTATAACAACAATGGATATTTTAAGCATAGATTCTTCGTTTGATGTCGGATTCAAATGATTCAAATTGAAAATGAAATTAGATTCATTTAGTTATCTTTAATAGAAATAGGTTTTGAAGAGAAGAAGAATTGATAGCTCAAATACTCTAAGGAACAACAGGAAAGACAGAGTTTTAAGAGTGTTGATTTACAATAGATAGTCAGTATTTTGATCATAACTTCCTCATACGATATTGAAAATGAGTGATTAAAATTTTATTGCAAACTAGATTCATAGGGGAATATACCATAGAAACATGTTATAAAAATATGGTCATTTAGGCCTTCAAAAATGGATTGCCCCAACTCTATTCCTGAGCTGCTCGCTAGACACCCTGTCAATGTTTTGGTTCTAACTTTTTAGTTTCAAATCCAAATTGAGTGATTTAAATTGGGATGGAAAGTAGACAGCAAGGGATACTTATGATAGAAATAGGTTTTAAAAAATATAGTCATTTATACCTCCAAAAACTGACTTTCCCAACTCTGTTCCTGAGCTGCCCTCCAGACACCCTGTCAATGTTTTGGTTCTAACTTTTTCGTTTCAAATCCAAATTGAGTAATTCAAATTGGGTTGGAAAGTAGAAATCAATGGATACTTAGGATGAAAATAGGTTTTAAAAATATTTCCTTTTTCCCCCTCAAAACATGACTGTCCCGACTATGTTTTCAGAAATTTCATCAAGCCCACAAGCAAAAAAAATGATATTCAAGCATTTTTTTCGAAATTGGTGATAAAAATGAAAATGAGTGTTTTTAGAACTAAATTTCCATTATAATTCATCTACATACATAAATGAATAATAAAAATTATCAACGATATTGATTTCCACAACATGTTGCAACAAGAAAACAATTAGTTTTACATAAAAACAAAATGTACTTATTTATGTTCTTATTTATTTTATTTTTTTACACTAACCTACTTTGATTTGAAAAATGAATATGAATACGTATAAGAGTACTTCTAATGGAGCCATTTTCAAAATAAGGCTGTAAGTATGTACATACCCAAATTTGAAAAATGCATATTAATGAATATTAGAGTATGAGAAGCTAACTTCCCTTGAAAAGATGGTGTAAAAAATTGTTGAAGTATGGAGTGATGTTGCAAACAAATGATGGGGTGAAACCAATCTTCAATATATCCTTTACTTTCTTGATTTCCCATAGCCATCATATCATGAAGTTCTTGAGCTTTTAAAATGACTTGTTGATGTAAACTAGAAGAAACCTCATTTTTTCCCATAACTTCTACAATTTTTGAATTTGAAACATTCTGAATCTCAATATAAGTTTTCTCCATTGGTGCATGCGAGATAGAATGGGTGGGAAGGGTGGGAAATTTTGCAGTTCAACACTGTAGGCATGTTGTACTGGTTTATTATGGTGAGGGTGTGGAATGAGTTGAGCAGGAAATTGTGTATGGAATGGAGCATTTTGATGATGTAGTTGATTGGGTTGAGTGGATGGTTTTGATGGGCAAACAAGATGTTGTGGAAGAGTTGGTGAGGAATATGGAGAATGTGTTTGTGCTACAAGATGAGGGAGAGTAGTCATGCAATCATACGGTGAACCATGCCAAATTTGTAGACAAGATTGATGGTGGTTATATTGAGATTGACATGGCTACCCTAACACATTAGTATTCCATAATGGATTATGCATGTAAGAGAATGGAGGAGAAGTGTTTTGAACCATACCTGTAGGCCATGGTTTCCATGGTTTTGACCTTGTTGCAGCTTCCTCATCTCTTTGATATGCTACTTCTATCCTAGATAAGGAAGAGTGAGTATCTATGAGATGCTCCTTTTGGTAATGAGGGAAAAATACTTCATCAAATTATTGATTTTTCTGTACCTGCAAAACATCCAGTTTTGAACTTAGAGAGCTAATAAAATCAATTTTAAAATGTTCAAATACATCATTGATTTCATCTCTTATGTCTCTTTTTCTTGTCGCAGATTTGGAAAAGAAAGAACAAACATCTCTAGAATTCTTACCATCCTTGGAGATTCCTCTTGAGTACCTTATGCACAATTCACAAATGTCATCATATGATAACTAAAAAACATCACCTTTTCCTATCAGAATTAAGAGTTCTAAAAATTCATCTTTGATTCCTTTAAGGAGTGCTTTTAAGATCTCCTTTTCCAATTGCATATGCTTTGATTTTTGAAGGTTATATTGAAATCGCTCTACATAGTCCTCCAAGCTTTCATCTTCCCCTTGTATCATTTCGAAAATATCCTCATTGGATTTGCAATATTCTTGGTACTTCTTCAAGAATATGTTTTTCATGTCCTCCCATGTTTGGATGCAGTTCCCAGCTAGGCTCATGAACCATCAGAGAGCTGCTCCTTTTAGAGTAAGAGGAAACACTTTCAACCTTTGATCATTAGTACAATAATCATATCCTCTACAAAGTATTTCAAACTCAAATAAAAATGTATCTGGATCTTCATTTGTCAAACCATGAAAATTTGGTAGTGAAGATTGGGGAATTATGTGCATTTGTGTCACTCCTCCTAGATCTTTTATAGGGAATTCAAAAGTAGAAATGTGAGCTATTTCTTACCATAATATAAGATGTTCTTCATGTGTTTATTCGAGGCTCCTTCTTCAAATGTTCCTGTCAATCGGTTGGTGAAATGGATGGTGCTTACATCACCACTTGAGTGAAATCATGAGATTTGTTTTTCAAAATTTCTGTTTTTTTAATCATTGAAATAGAAACTCAAACATTTATTTCTACCCTAAGTTCTTTAACAATCCAGCTGGAAAGTGGGCGGGGGAGAGGGCTTTTACATGCTCCGTACGTAGGTTCTTACCTTCCGTTTTTAATACCCAATTCTCTCCTAACATGCACTCATCAGATGAACATTACTCCTTAGAAATGCCTACACTCTCCTCGGAAACGGCGCCAAAATGTTGAGTCACAAAAGATGTCTTTTTAACTCCTAATTATCTTCACATTAACAGTCAACCCAGGGACGATTTTTTATTTCAAGAGTGTACTCAGTCTGAGGCGGCTATTTACTCACGAGTATTGTTTTGCAGTATAGTGCTTTAAATGCAAAAGTAAATGAATGTTTGAAATAAAATCTACTTACAATTAAAAGAAACTTAACACTCTGAAACTTAAATCATTCACTAAGAAAATTACAACAATTTATCAGTCAAGGATGCAGTAGTGATAACTCTTTCCTCTGTCAACTGATATAAATGAAATCAAACATAAACGGGATCCACAATCTGAGAACTTAGGCAGCGATAGCCAATGTCCTTTATAGTTTTTGATCTTACACTACACACTAAAGAAAATAATAACAATTCGATTTAAAATGCTTATAAAAACACACTTGCTGCAATATCAATTAAATGATGAAATGAAATCATTGCAAAAAAGAACAGTGACTAAGTCTATTGAAAAATTGAACAACAAAGCTTCATCTAACATAAATGAATTATTAATGGAAAGGAACAGTAATGCGAAATTATTAGAATTAAATAACAAACTTAAATAGAACTGAACAACAAAGCTAATTAATTAGAAATACACAACAACTATAAACAAAACTAAATCAACAATCTGTAATGAACGACAATGTTGGGTCCCTATAATACTAATGATTACCCCATTACTATTGTAATTGTATCCCTTATTAATATCGTTGTGCCCCTATTTTCCCCATATTGTTATTACTGTGTCCCATAGAATCCCTCTATTGTTATTTTTGTGGCTTTATATTATTATTGTTAGGTCGGCTGGGTTATATTGTGACTCCTTAGACTCCTATATATATAAAGGAGGTTTTGTCATTAGAATCATCCAATAATTGTTCATTTATGTAATCTAAAGGAGGTTGCCCCCTCGAAGAGGCTGAGTTCTAAGGTGTTGATCTATCTTTTCTATCTTTTTCTTGAGTTGGTTTCATAACATTTGGTATCAGAGCTTTGGATTCTACGGTTTCGCAGCTCCAAATAGGTCATTGTGGAATTTTTGTTATAACTTTTTTCTGCGACGTTTCAGAAGCTAACAGAAAACCCATTTAAGAAGAAGTTGCGCTGAACCTCGGATCCGAATTTCAGAGCTTTTCACACTATATTTGTGGAGATATGATTTGAGGAAATTGGTCTTTTTGCAGACTCCTGAATTACATTCCAAATAGGTGACCTGGGGAAAATAATCATAACTTTCTCTTTGAGCATCGGATTGAAATTTTGTAAGAAGGTACAAAAAGAGGACAGATTGTAGTTTCTTGTATATATTTTTCAAAGCCAAAGGTCGAAAAAATGACCTGTGGCATGTCGTACAAGTTTGCTCTACTGAACTAGTCTATAATCAAGTCATTGTGGGAGATTTCACATAACTCTTCCTTGGAGAATCCAATTTGGATCAGACTGGTGGCATTGGAAAGAGGACATAGAGGGCTACTTCAAGTCGCAATTTTAGAACTGGATGATCTGAAAGTACAGAGATACATCAGAGGCAATATCGAGCTCCTATAAAGCGAAAAAAGGTGTGTAGATTTTTTTAAATTTTTGCTTAAGCTTGATTTGAAAATTCATTTTGAAGGAATTCAAAGGGAATAGTAGAGCATTATTATCGATAATTGATGCCCCGAGGAAAGAAAATGCAAACACCTAATAAGCAACCTGAAAGCTCTAGCATGACTCATGAAGAAGAGGAAGAAATGCTACATGATATATCAAAATTATAAGACCAAGTGCAACAAATGTCACTCTCACAAAAGCTAACAGAAGCTAAGATAAATGACGTGGAATCTAAGATAAAGGGCATGGAATCTAAGATGGATGATTTGAAGATATATTTGAAGAGAGACATGGCATATTTGAAGACAAATTTGACAAATTTTCTACAAGAAATAATTACTAATGGTGAAAAGGTAGTAAAGGAAACTCATGATGCGAACAAAAGAAATGTTAATCATGATATCATAGACTCTAATGTGGGATCGAAGACCCACCATATTCCAAAAATTGATAAGGAAGTTTGATGGCAAGGATCCCGCAACATGGATATATTACAGATGGAGTAATTTTTCGATCTCAAAAATGTGCGAAACACACAAAAGGTACGTATTGCAATTTTATCTTTGGAACCAAATCAGTTTGTATGGTATCAATGGCTTTGCTCTCGTAAACAAATTATCACTTGGGCAATTTTTATAGAAGAATTGATAGCACATTATGAGGATACAAAAAGCATCACCTTTTTCGCCAATTGAGAAGTCTCAAACAAAAGGGTTCAATAATGGAGCACATTGAGGAGTTTCAAAAATTGAAGATAAGGGTAAAAGATATCTCAGAAGAGCATAGGATTGATGTGTTCATAGGGTCTTTAAAGGATAATATCCAACATGATGTTCGCCTTTGGGAAGCTGATTCATTAGAGAAGGCATTCAGGTTAGCAAGAAAAATGGAAAACAAAATTATGGTAACGAGGAAGCATACCACTCACATCTATAAAGACGGAAGTGGTGTTGCCACTAGTCTTCCACAACCTATAAGGTTGAAACCACAACAATTGGAAGAAAAAAGAGCAAAAGGGCTTTGTTACATTTGTGATAGCAAATACACTAAAGGTCATAAGTGTGCTGAGAAGAAATTATTCTACATAGATTGTGAAGAGGAAGAAGAAAAGGAGCAAGAAAGGTCAAAAGAAGAGATATACTCCAGGAACAAAGCCTAGATGAAGAACAAATGAATCCGACCATATCTTGTAATGCATTGGTGGGAATTACAACTCCTCGAACCATCAAGATAGAAGGACAAATCAAGAAGAAAAATATAATAGTGTTGATTGATTCAAGAAATACCCACAATTTTATTCATTGTAAGGTAGCAAAAGAATTGAAATGCTTCCTATATCCAGCACTAGAGTGTCAAGTGATGGCTGCAAATGGAGGAACAATAAATTTCTTTGGAGAGTGCCATAATATCAAGCTATCCATGGGATAATATGCATTGACTAGCCCAATGCTTTCCATTCCAATGGGAGGTGTTGATGTTGTACTAGGAGTCTAATGGCTACAATCCTTGGGTACAATAGCTTTTAATTTTCAAGAACTTTTCATGAAATTTTCTGTGGAAGGAAAGGAAGTTGAATTAAGGGGTATTGCAAGGAAACTAGGAAAGATAATCAACTCTAACGGTATGAAAAAGCTTCTAAAAAAGGAACAAAGAGGTGTAATTGCACAATTATGTTCGCTAGCTGTTTCCACATTGAAATCATCTATTTCTCCATATCTCCAAAAAGCCTTGGGCAATCATTCCAAGGTATTTGAGACTCCCAAAGGTCTCCCACCAGTTCGTGATCATGATCATGCTATTCATCTGATTCTGGGAAGTGTTCCTCCAAACATCAGGCCGTACAGATATCCCTATGCTACAAAAGAGTGAAATTGAACGTATGGTTGCAGAAATGCTAGAGGCTAGTATAATTCAACCTAGTCAAAATTCTTTCTCTACTCCAGTAGTATTGGTGCACAAGAAGGATGGATCATGGTGCATGTGTCTAGATTATAGGGAGCTCAACAAGCTCACTACTAAAGATAAGTTTCCCATTCCTGTCATTGATGAATTACTGGGTGAATTGCATGGATTGATTTACTTCACCAAGTTGGATCTTCATTCAGGATATCATCAAATCAGAATGAAGACTGAAGACATTCCGAAAACAACATTTAGAACTCATGAGGGTCATTATGAATTTTTGGTCATGCCTTTTGGCCTTACCAATGCACTTTCAACATTTCAAGGTTTGATGAATTCAATTTTCAAACCATTCCTTAGAAAATTTGTGTTAGTATTTTTTGATGATATACTAATCTACAACAAGTCTTGGAAGGATCATGTTGAACATGTTGACAGGGTGCTACAACTATTGAGG